>WKFP01011115.1:0-11387 GCA_011057875.1 Pterocles orientalis
CCCTCTACTCTGCCCTGGTGAGACCGCATCTGGAATATTGTGTCCAGTTCTGGGCCCCTCAGTTCAGGAAGGACAGGGAACTGCTGGAGAGAGTCCAGCGCAGAGCCACGAGGATGGTTAAGGGAATGGAGCATCTCCCTTATGAGGAAAGGCTGAGAGAGCTGGGTCTCTTTAGTCTGGAAAAGAGGAGACTGAGGGATGACCTAATAAATGTTCATAAATATGTGAAGGGTGAGTGTCAGGAGGATGGAGCCAGGCTCTTCTCTGTGACATCCAGTGACAGGACAAGGGGCAATGGGCTCAAGCTGGAACATAGGAGGTTCCACTTGAATATGAGAAAAAACTTCTTTCCAGTGAGGGTGACAGAGCACTGGAACAGGCTGCCCAGAGAGGTTGTGGAGTCTCCTTCTCTGGAGACATTCAAAGCCCGCCTGGATGCGTTCCTGTGTGATCTGATCTAGGTGTTCCTGCTCCGGCAGGGGGATTGGACTAGATGATCTTTCGAGGTCCCTTCCAATCCCTAACATTCTGTGATTCTGTGACCCTTCACCAGGATTTTAGGTGCCACCTAATGTACCAGTGCAAGACTTAGTAATGAGACATTAATTAGAGCATGTATATATCACACATGCATGTGTGTATGAGTGAAGCTGTGTTTTTTTTCTGGCAGGATTAAATGAGAGAAAGAAGCTCTGAGGGGAGAGAACAAGTTCTGACTAACAATAGGAAGAAGGCATGCCTTACATAGAAATAGGTTGCTACAATGTTTCTGTGATTCAACATTAAAGTCTTGAATGTTATATCAACAGTCATGACATGACAAATAATATTATGGGAATGGAACTGTATTCCAGTTGTGGCCTTCTTGCTGAATATAGACAAGATTTGTTCTTAAGGATTTTGAGTCATGTCATGCTGTTTCAACTCTACTCATTACCTCATGGGATGATTTTGTTTTGCTAGGAAGCAAATATTTCAGCTCATAAGATCTTTTGTTTTTATATAGAATCCCTCACCTCAAGATCTTAAAGTGTGAAAATAAATCACAAGGAGAAGGAAGTAGAAAATTAGCTTTGTTTCATCAGCAGTAGTCAAGGTCAGAAGCTCCATCCTGCAGCAACTTCTGCTCCAACATTTTGGATAAGTGAAAAGGGCAATTGTGATCTATATTAATTACATGCAATAGTTCTGGTACAAACAAGTTACTATTGCCCATACAAGACTTCAGAAAATCTGTTTCTAACTTTTAGACTTTGTTCATTTAATCAGGGCAGCTCTTACTCTCTGAGAGGCAACTTGGCTGAATTCATTAACATTAGAGCTGTGTTTGTTCACCTATTTCTTGATCAATTTGCTTAAGGGCTCAGTAAAACAAGTGGAATTCTCCAAAGGAATTATTTTCCTCTCCTACTTTGACAGGGCAAAAATTCTAGATGTTAAACCTGTGAGGCTATGACTAGGATGCACCATGTCTGCAAAAGCTGTTAGGGTTTGAGGAGGAAAATACTAAGATTCAGGAGTACTTGGCTGCTTTGGAGACTAGAAGAACAGATAGCTAGTTAACTGTTAACCTCAAAATCTTAAAAAAAAAAAATCATCCCTTCCTTTTGTAGAAGTAATAAAAATGAAGGAGGATGGACTGTTTTTTCTGACAGATATGAAAAAGATAGTGCACACTAAGAAGTAAAGTCTTAGATCCTAGGGCCCAGTCCAGTTCGCTTTCCAATAGACCATGCTGCTTTTTTGGGACACTGTGATAGATTATTGTTCTTGAAGACATCTCATCTTAAAGACGTGCTTGCTGTATGTATCTAAAATGTATGAAGAAAAAAAAAAAGCCGGGAAACTCTACCTATATGTGGGCTGAAATGATAACATCAGACATGCCTATAGTCTATTCAATATCTGTTCATTAAAGATGGAAGTAAGTAATGTTTAAGGTCCTGTTGTTTTGATGAAGAGGCTTTGCTGAAAAACCTATATAACCTATAAATAGGACCCAACCCTGAAAAAGTATATGGACTACCAACTCCATTGTCACTGTAAGAGGTTTGTAATTTCTGCCTGTGGACAAAAATGTCACACTTACATGCAAAGACGTGGTAACAAGAACTCTTATAATTCCTCATTACTTGTATCAGGATGTGAAATACTTGATCTTTGTCAAATCTGAAGCCTGAGTACATCACGGTTGTAGAAGAAGCTTTGTTCTGATCTGTTGTTCTATAAGCAGCTGAGCATGGAGTGTGCTTCAAGGATGATTTAGGGCTTTATCTGATAAATAAAATATTCAGAAAAGAGAAGAAGCTGGGAAGGGAGATAGGGAGGGGGAGGAAGATATAAAAGGGCAGAATGTCTGTTGTGTCAAGCCTAGAAAGAGAGAAATTCTGTACCTCCTGAAATAGAGGTACACAAGATGTCAAATAGTGTTACTATCTTCATAATAACATGGAGATGGAAGGACACCTTACAGAATCACCAGCCCAATTTCTACTGTGGACTGGCTGCTAGCTAAATTGAATACGTAGAGTGAAAAGAAAGATTGCTTTATTTCTGTATATAGGCCTGCTGTATAGAAATTAAGGTAACTGCCGGTTCTGAAATATTCTTGAAAGAAGAAATGCCTTTAAGATCCAGAAATTTCAGCTCATATTGACATAAAATTTAGGAAGGTTGTGTTTTAAGTCATTCAATAAAACTAGGAAAGTAATAAAAAGACAGACATGACACATCTTCAGTCCAGATGCGTTTTCAATAAAGCTTTTATTTTTTGTAGTAGAATAAATCCTAAAATATTTTCTCCCAACTGTTGCTAATCAACAAAAAGGTTCCTGACTATCAGGTGGATAATTTTGCAGCTTCTTAACAGAGAACTTCTTAAACCACAATCTTAATTGATGAGACCAAGGAATCCAGTGGTGTGAGAGAAATCAGGCTTGATAAGATGAGTAGTTTTCTTTTCCTTGAGTTGTAGCATGCTGCAACTGCTTAGAAACTTGCTGTAGAGGCTTCAAAGGAAACCACATAACTGAATGCAGATGGCCTGTTGCATTAAATTTTAGATTTGTCTGGAATGAGAGTTCCTTACTGAGCACTATGACAACAAAAATGCTAAGCTTCTTCATCCTCCCTCCAGGGGAAAGATTTGACTGCCATTTATCAAAAAAATATTCTTTCAATACTTAACATATATAAACCACTTAATTATTGTACCTATTTTATTGTACTTCACTGTATCCTACTTGCTTTTTCCAATTCATTTTACACTTAAACTGCACTGATATTTAGTTCATTTGCATTGCAGTCCTGCTCCATGAGAAGTGCAGAAAGGGGAAACAGCCTATATTGACATGCAGAAGCACTCATGTTCTACAAAAAGTAGGGAGAAAATAAATCTGTCCTGCAAAGAATAATGTGCTAGGTTTTGGAACAATCTTTCTTTGCCAGATTTGTGATGTAGTTTGATTATTGTTTAATCTTCAGCGTTTTCAGAATGAGAATATCTCCCCTGCCCTCCACTGATACTAGCTCTTTAAATGAAAAGTGTCAGTGGATTCAATGGTTCTGGGTTATGTTGACACCAAAAGTTTAAGGTCGTGTTATTTGTCTAGTGTTTTTTTTGCTACGTATCTGTCTACTCTATACAGCACAGGTGTGTGTGGCTGTGGCATGGCAGGTCATGAGCACAACACTGAAGTAAAAATCCAGGCTGTGATTTCATTTCCTTGTGTAGAGACTGAACACGGAGACTGGTTTTCAAAATATTTATTTTAAGTGTCTCACTCTTCAACTACATTAAGCTGAACTGAGGTGCTTTCACCCAGGTATGCTGTGTGATCTTTGTGTGTTTATTTTTAGAATGCACTTTCTGTCATCTTTCACTATATCTTCAGACAGTGGGGGATCAATAAGTGATTATTGTATTCCTGTGTTAAAAACTGCATAGAATTCAGGATACTTATTTGGCACTTTTAGCTATAATGCCACCTAGTTCTAATAATATGTCATTTATGAGATCATAACTAAAAATACAAAAATCTCTGTAACCTCAGAAAGTACTCCTAACATCAGAACTATGATACCAACAGTATGGGTTTGAAATGGCTTCAGTATTTTATACATTGTCTTGCACGACACAGTATCAAGTAGAAACAGATTATTTTTGGCTTTCCTGCAAACAAACAGAGATTCAGGAGCAAATTAAGAGTGTAGCAAAGGAACTAGGTTTTCCCTGAGCTTCTAGATTATTATTAGTTAGACAAACCTCCCATGGAGATGGGTTTCTGAAGAAAACTAGATCCAGTAGCAATTGCTGGAATAACATAAAGGCTTATTTAATGCTGCACTATAACATCAAAAGATACAAACTTTAAATTGTGAGCCTAAATTCAAGTAACTCTGAGAACCACCCAATTTTACATTCATAATCTGCAGTTTTTTTCAAAAATTTACTTTCCTCTAAAAAATTAACTATTTCTTGACTACAGAAAAGTATTTTTTTTCCTTGACAGTAAATGAATTTTGGTACCAGCAATGAGGAAGTAACAAGGGCTGCAAAAGTTTAAATTTCATGGTCTTTTTACTATTTTAAGGAATACTCTCCAAGTCCTCCTGAAACCTAATTTATTTAATCTCTCAGACTGCAATTTAGCTGAAGTAGGAAAAAAAGTGTCTCAAAATGGCTTTGGTCTTCTTGATGAATGCTTGTAAGTGTGAAGCAGGAGGTCTTCTGATGTGCTTTCACTTTTCAAATGAATTAGGACTGTGTATTCCTGCTTAACGTAACTTGTTCTCTTCTGATTTCAGAAGCAATGATGACATTAACTTTAGTTAGTTCAATTGTCAGGGAATTGATGGAGAATTGTCTTACTTCTCAGTAGCTTGTATAGTGTTTTCTGTAAGCCTGTAGAGGGGGATAAGAGTTATCAAAACTCTTTAGGCAAAGGTTTATGCAGTCTCTTCCTGCTCTAAATCCATTGCTTCTTAGAGTTGTCTTTCACTATGGTTCAGTAGATAGCAGATACTGTTGATATGTCTGCTGACATGGACCTCCAGTAAGATAAAATATTTGTGCTGTATGCAACTTTCATACTACAATAACTTTTTAAAGAGCAAATGCATAATACTCTTTAAATGGTCTTGTTAGCAAGACTCCCAATGCAAGCTGACCCAATGTAGAGGCGTTAAATAAACAACCAAACAACCCTACACCCCCCAGTGTTTTGATGATTATTTTTAAACTTACATTAAGCTAACATCTATTGGTGGGAGGAAGCACAGAATATTTTAAGACTTGACTAAAGGCTTTTGTCTTGAAGAATTTTCAAGTGCTGTATCTGGAAAATGATTTTTCCATTTCTTCTTGCTTTTGTTGCTTTATTAGAGAAAGTATTTTCATACTAGCGTGACTGAATCCTTCTTGGGTATTGTTTTCCCTTTTCACTTTATCAAAATGTGATTAATTTAGTCAAATTAGAAAGGCTGGCTATGATTCAAGGTGATATCTCTTACTATGGGAGCCTGAGACTTCTGAGCAACATTTTTAGCATTGGTTACAGATACCAGCAAATATAACAGTTTTGACTAGAAAAATTGTTTGAAGAGAAGCTCTGTCTCAGCTGCAATTTTACCATGAACAGAAAAGCTTTATTCAATGCACTGCTTCAAGCAAATTTTTCAAGCTATTGGACTAGCACGTTTATTTCCTGTCTCCCAGTGTGGATTTAATTGTTGTAGCAATTTGATTTTTCTGCCTGCAGAATTGATTTCAGAGTTTGAGGGTTTTTTTGCTATTGGAATGTGACAAAATTGATGGCAAGGACAGGATATTCCATGGAAAAACTTTGTAGTGTTTTCAGAAATAGTCATGCTGACAATAAAGGCATATATTTTTTACGTTAGTGACTTTATAATTGCTCTAGAGATTATTTCTGTAGTCATCACTAAATTGATCTGTAAGCCCATTTTGAAAATATGAACTCTTTATTAGCTGAAGAAGGTGATAAGCAAGAACCTGTTTAGCCTCTGGGGAAAAAAGAAAATCATTAGCTTTCCAAAGCCAAATAATTTGTTTGTACTTTTCACACTTTAAAAATCAAAAGCAGAAACAAACTGTAACAACTTAGAGGATGAAAATGCAGATTCCTTTTGCCTAAAAGACCTAGTTATGCCTGATCTGGTTGAAGACTTGCTATTTACAAGACTGGAATTTCTGCTAGTCTCACTCTGCAGATACCTATTGACTTGTTAGCTGTGGATTTTGACTTGTACCCCAGAGCAGTGTATTTTATTCAAAATAAAATGTTTTTCAGGGACATAGCTATTAAACAATTTATTTTGGAATATCACATTTTGAACAGTAAAAGTTAAAAATGCTTTTAAGAAAAAAATGTTCTCTAAAATATCTAGTTCCTGCATTAGCAGACTATACTATGTGCAGTATTTCCTATATATAAGAAAAACATGTATTATTTTGTAGTTTTCTTATTATGTTGTGGTTTAGAATCTTCTGAATGTTGCTGATGGTGAGATTCTGGTATTACTGGAACATGACTAATAAACTGGAAATAAAAGTAGGGAGTTTGTTTTATCTGCACAAAGACAGTTCATTTTTAGCTTTCCTTGGCTGAAGAGGCTAGAAATTAACAGCTCTGAAGGCGGATAAAAGCGGCAGCATTTCTCACATATCTATATGGCTGCCTAACATGATGGAGAATAGTCTCAGACTCTTCTAGCAGTTTTCACTTTAGAGTGCAATCAGTGATTATACGGAGGGATTGAAGAATTTTGATCATAAAACTAGGAAACACAAAAGCAATTAAAATGTTATTCGATTGATTTGAAAAAAAAAATCTGCAGAGTACTATAGTAACAAAGAGTTTGCAGGGAACTAGAGTTCTCCTTGTGGTCTATGCATGTAGAAGAAGAGAAAGGTGATGCTGAGATGATCACAGTTCAAGTGTTGTGATAATTTGTGTACTAATCAACAAGAAAACATGGAAAATTAGGTGTAGGTGAACCAGACAAGACAGAGTGAAGAAAACCAGAGAAGAAGGGGAAATGATATTAGCTGCTTTTCAGAGAAGGCAGCTGAAGAACACTGTAGGTAAGGAATTTGTTCAACAATATGAAGAAAACGTGTAACAGAAGGACTGAGTTGCCGTCCGAAATACATGCTTTCAGCTACATGTAGTTTTCCCAGTGACGTTAAGCATTGATGTATGAGTATTTTTTAGTTTGTTTACATCAAAATCTCTTCCTTACAACTAAGTAAATTAGGTCAGCTCAAATGAGTATAAAACTTCTTTTATTTATCGCCATGCCATATGTACATACAAGGTTTCTGAGTTTAATTATATTTTACAAATCAAATAAAAAATTTTTCTGTGCTTCATTCATTGATCTATATGCACCAAGAAAGAAGCTTATTAGGAGTCTCTTCAAAGTAAAAGGATTTTTCAAAGGAAACTGCAACAATAAGAATTTGCCCCTAGTAATCAGCATAAGACTTAGTAGTTGCTTAATCTTTTCTGAAACAGCATTCTGCATTTTATACAAGGCAGCAGCTGCAAGATTTAAAAAGGAATATTTTCAGTATAATTTGAATCCTTCCTTCCTTAACATGAATTATGTCTTTTATGTGTTAGAGTGTAAATATTTCCAAAATGAGATGGTTCACTCTGCTCAAAGTGTCTTCCCTGGCCTGAAGTAAAGCTAGTTAGAATTTTTTAAAGGCTTTTCATGTTGCATGCTGGTTTTCCTTTCCTTGCACTTCTGGAAATGCCTCTCTTCTCACATAGTTTAGAAGCAAGTTTGACTAGATTCTTAAATCAAATACACTTCAGGTCTGAGGGGTGGGTGGGCTGCATACAGGTGTCATTTGCCATTGTTCTATTTACAGCTATAAGAGTCTTCTATCATAAATGTTTCTCTCAGATTTTTTCCTAGCCTTGTTGCTGTGTAAAATTTTTTTTAAAAAAATCTTGTTTTCTGAGAATTGCAAAATCTGTGTCCTTACTAAATGCAACACAAGAAGGCAGCAGGTAATATATGAAATAATCTTCAGGTAATATATGAAATAACCTTCTCTTTTTTCTTATTAGACTAACATAGATAAGCCCTGCTATTGTCATACTAATCCGTGTAATGTTGCACTTATAATTAAGCTTGCAAATCTAGACTTTTATAACGTTATATCCAGAAAGTACGGTTCAGACTTACTTTTCCACATTTAACTTTTTATTGCTGTGCAGCTATGAATTGTTAAATTCACAATGCTCTTTTTTTTTTTTAGAAAAGCAGAACACAAATACCTAAACAACTGACACTTTAAACAGCAAACTAACTTAACTTTGTTATATTGAAAATTATGACAATATTGTTATAAAAGTATATCTATATGGTCATACACGGACAACATCCTAGCAATTTTGTTCTCTCAAAATTTTACATTGGTGGGTCATATCTTCTTCTGTGGAAAAGGAACATATACACCAAAAGCTCTTAGCCATTAGGAGGTAATTTTTTGTGGAATGTCACTTTACTTTAAAAGAC
Source organism: Pterocles orientalis (assembly GCA_011057875.1). Classification (NCBI taxonomy): domain Eukaryota; kingdom Metazoa; phylum Chordata; class Aves; order Pterocliformes; family Pteroclidae; genus Pterocles; species Pterocles orientalis. Next base: position 8,554 of record WKFP01011115.1, read on the forward strand.
AATTTTTAAGTGGGAAAACTGAAATAAGAAAGAATATTTTATAAGTGAATCAAACTGACCTCCTGGTAAATTTGTAAGCATTGAGATGTCCGATAGCATCTAAAAATCAGAGTGCCACATTCACAGGACTCAGGCTCATTATGTAATTTTTGTGTCATTCTGCTATCTGAATGACTTAATGACAATTTTCAGTTTTCCAAATATTTTTCAAGGTTCTGGTCCCAAGGGAGTAAAAACAATTGAAAACAAACTTAAGTGAAAAATTTAATAAAATGCCTTTAAAACTGTTTGTGATTGAGAAGGTATTTTCAACTACTGGAATATTTTACTGGAAAAACAATGCTAAATGAGGATATTAAAGAATCCTGTTTACAGCTGTGTTTTTTATTTGCAAGCTTTATAACTGAGTTACAAAAAAAATGTAATTTTCTGTTAACTGTTTGATAGCTCTGGAAATGCAAGATGTGACTACAGATTGGGTTATCAGTGCCTTGAACAAGTACTGGGTAGTTCAAAGATGTTATGTTATTGAAGATCTTTGGTGTGGTAAAGTGTGAGGGTTAACTGAGAATGACTGTGGTTAAGCTTCTTTCTTCCTGTCCTTCAGATGGACCTTCATTTGACATATGCACAAAAAAAACCCATAAAAGATGTGCGCACCGCAGTAATAAACTATTCCCAAACCTAGCAATTTTTATTTTCTTTCTAAAATTGTATCTGTGCAATCCATTAAATATTTTTTTTTTCTGTTACAATTTATATTACTCACCTTTTGTTTTCTGTCTTTTGTTTCTGCTTTGCAGGAAAGAAATAGAGGGGAGATAATATTAGTATGTTTGCTTTGGAAGAGAGAGCGCCTGTATAAAAATTCAATTTGCACTATTAAACACAGAAGAGGAAAGAAAAGTTTAATATTACGCTGACGGACCACAGCAGTGTAACTTTCAAAGGCATCATGAGGTTCTTCAAATTATACATTTCATAGTAGAAAATCATACACTTGTGGACAGTTGTTGACATGTGTTCTGTATGATATTTCTAAAGCTAAACTGTCAGCCCAAATTCTACACTTTGGAACTAGGCTGAAGCTGCTAAATAAACCCCAAACCCAGTCAGCAAGGAGATTGGCACTGAGCCTGAAAAATCAGTTCCTGTCCATAAATTTTATCTGATGTCTATTAGGAAAACCACAACAGGAACTAATCAACAGTTTCCCAAGTTGAATGCAAGTACAGAACAAATTAACTTTTCTATATATTACAAAGGATTATCGCACCTTAGTGGGAAGAACCCAACTTCCTGGTTTTATTTTTAATGATTCTATTAGAAAAATTGAATTGCTTTTTTAAAAAGAGTTCTTGCTTCTACAAATACTTCATCATATGGATGGTGTTATGTTATATATATTGTGTGGTCTCTATCCCATTTTACATTTCTTTGCATCATCTTCATTCTCTGTACATGTGATCTTGTCTTACTTTCTGATATTCCAATATAGAATATATTAAAACCAGTTTACTTGAGAGAAAAAAAAACCTAGATTCTTTATAATTTGACCTTTCAGACAATAGTGCTAGCTTAACTGTATTTACCTAATTTTAACACAAAGCTGCATGCCGACATAAGAAATCTAGAGATAGTACCTGCAGATCAGCTATGAAATAATTTTCTAAATAAAAGTCTTTACAGCATTAGATCAGGCTCTCAGTGACACTCAGTGTTTTATTATTTTCAATATTTCTGCTACAAGTTTATTGAAGCAGATCTGTTGCACGCTGACAGTGGATTTGCCCGCTGCTATCCAGAGCTGTGCCTGAACAAGCGCTAAGTTGCATGGGAAACATTTGGCCCTGGTGTGACAGACTTCTGAAGGCTGGCTGTTGATACTCAGCTGCGTAGACGTGCTTCTGGTTTGGGGTTGATGTCCAATTTGACAGCAGCAAAAATCTGTTTTATCCTTTTGTTCTAGGGCCTAGATGATGCGTCTCAAGCAGAAGGCCAGCTTTTAGGGCAGTACGTGTATGATCAGGACGGAGAACCACTGCAGACGTTTCCCGTGCTGGTAAGTCTGGATGATAAGATTTTATTACAGAGTGGGGAGAAGGATACTCCTATTTCCTAGGGCAGCGCACGATGAGCAGAGGCTGCTTCACGCTGCTTCTGACTCTGTTCACAAATAACTAGCAGTAAGGCAAGGATGGTTCTGTTCAAAGTGGCAGAAAGTTCCCAAGGCGTGACTTAGTTATTAGTAAAAGCTGGTAGTTGCAGGAGTAAGGAAAGCGACTTCCGTTGCACCTGTTTCTGCGAGAAACTTAACTCTGATTTCTGTGTTTGCTGTTTCCTTCTCCAGGAGAAAAACGAAAAGGCATTCCAAATCGTGGAACTGAGAACTCTCTCGAACTGGGGCCACGCAGCATATACGTGCCTGTACCGGTTCCGCGTGCACGGGGATCCTGCGCGATAGTCTCCGACGCTGCAGCTGGGGGTGTTTTTGTTGTTGTACAGTTCATTATCTGGTTAATAAAGCCCCGTTGGCACACAGGTGACTCCTATTTTATTACAAATGCCTGCACAGGAGCTTTTTTTAAAAGAATAAACCACAGTTCCCGTAACTAGGAATCTGGATTTTATAGCTCCAGCCTCTTACCTGCCTCCTTCTGTTAGTTTGGCACCGTACGCCAGACACTGTGGAACAGTTACACACTGATGGTGGCTAAACGGGCTTTTATCTGAGTCTAAATCCAACAGCAGAGAGCAGGGCACAGAGAGGAGTCTGACCGGCTGTGCAGTGTCCCGGAGGCGAGTGTGAATATCGCTGTAGCCGGGCTGCGCTG
>WKFP01011117.1:0-25471 GCA_011057875.1 Pterocles orientalis
CCCCCAAAGAATACATAGCCCCAATTTCAGCTTTAACGTAGTAAAGGTGACGTATTTTAAGAACAAGCAGAACCTTAGTGATTATCTAAAAGGAATGTGATCAAGCCTTTTCTGCATCATTTACCAGTTACAAAGTAAGGTATATTTATGGCACCGTTAATAACCCAAGTCATAATTTGATTGCTTTTATTTCAGTAAATTATTATTTTATCTTTTGAAATAATTACTGAAACTATTAAAATTTGTTTTCCACACTTCTCTCCCAACAAAAATATGGCTCAGATGGAGACATTAAATCACTAATGCCCAATAATATAAAATTATTTAATTAGCATATACTACAATATTAAAAGCATAAAAAGTTGATTATATCAGACCTATTATTGGCTCCTACTATTCAAAGTCAAATAAGCTTTCCATGCTTATGAATTTGTTGCCTTTCACTCTTTTGGCCAGCGATAATTACAACACACTGAACACACAATAATGAGAAGAGCTCCTAAACCCCTGATTAACTCAACTGGGCACGAAGCACTGGCCTGTGTGTGACCACAGAAGACAGAACTTTGTCTATTTAGATCCAAACCCTGCATTGTGAATAATCTTAACTCTTCATGTGCTTAACATAATTAGAAATGTCTTTGCACTGAGAATCATTCTCATCAGTCACTGAGTAGTCAGGTGGACTAATCAGCATTTATGTGTAAAAATGTTTTGATTTTGACAGTGTCATGGTAGAGCTGATGAACCTTTACTTCTGCAACACAGAGCAAACAACTTCAAATACTACTATGATGCAGCTGGGCAAAAGACATCTGGCAATGGGGCATCTCCATGTCCTTTGCCTTCAGCTTGTGGTGACTAAAGTCAGCAATAACCAATCCGTACTTTTATAAGTTGGCAAATATTTCCAGCAACACTGAGTCAACATTTTTAATGATGATGATTATGAGACAAGTCAAGTTGTGGTCGTGAGTTGTGTTTGCTCCCTCTTTCTTATCATGAATCCCTAAGCTGCTTCTGCACTGATAACATACTCTAGTCCTTCCTCTTAGACCAATACCCAAAACAGGGTTGTCCTGGTCAAAACAGCTAAGATGGAGCCGTACTGTACAATGGAGCCCTAGACACATACAAAAATCTCACTGCTTGAAATAGAAAATGCACTTGTCCGACTTCAAAAGCAAAATCAACAAGTTCAGATTCACATTCTTTTCAGAATAACCTTCTCTTTCTTTCACTCAGTGTCGCTGAGCTCCTTCCAGCACGTTATAGATCTAGGACCGCAAGGTGAGCCTTTGAAGTAGTCGCTGGCTCGTCCAGGTTTTCATGGGACCTACATAAAAAAATGCAGCTTCCCAACTTTGCTTTTTCCTCAGAAATCCTGGAACTCATATTTCATTGTTGTGGTTTCATATTTTGTAAAAGTAAAAAGCCCAACATGCTACTCCTAGTCAAAACTCATAAATAATTACCAAGTGAAACTTTCATTTCTTCCAACCAAAATATCACAAGTAATTGTGATATATAGTGACTGAAATCTGCATAATAAAACAATACTTATTGGAGGGTAAAACATAGAAAAGACAAGTTTTAAAAACATAGACAAGAAGATTAACTGATAAACTTTTATTAATATGAATAGATGTGGCAAAAAGAAGAGTTCTGTATATGTAGAGAGAAAGATTTTTATCCTGTGCTGCCCTAGCAGTGAGAGAGAAATACAATATTAAAGATAGACAGAAAAGTTTGAGAAAGTTCAAACTGACTTCAATATTTTTCATACCATGAGTTGAGTTAGGCTCCAAAGTCGTTTTGGCAGTTTTGAAAAATGTACCCATTTACACAAAGACTTTGAGAATTGGCTGATAATTCAGTCTTCTTTACTTGTAGGTTTATAATTTGAGATACCGTATGGAAATCTCCAGAAAACTCTGAACACATTTCTTTGAAGTCAGGCTGCTTGTGATGTTTTACCTTCACAAATGAGTAGTGTCATCAAAACCACTAGTCACCCTTCTAAAACACTGACTATAAAGGTAAATATTATCTATCCCTTATTCACTTCCCCTTTCCACATTGACACCAAGGAAATTGAACAAAGAAAACTGATGCTTTGCTATACCTCAAGTCAAGCAAAGTACAAACAGTTGAGAATATTCAACTAAATTCTCCTTATTCCTGTTTTCTGATGGTTAAAATATCCTAAACCAATAAGAATAAATGAAAAAAAAAAAGGCTTGGTTTTAAAGAACACAAGTATGTTGTATTTCTTATATAGACAAGTTATAGACTTACAGTTACTCTACAGCGTCAAAATAATACAAAATAATTAGAATTTATTTGCAAAATAGAACCATACCTAATAGAAAGAAAATTTAATGTGCGAAATGGGAAGAAGGTTCTAGTCTATGCATAGCACATGGTCTTGTGCCCCTACTTCACTTTTGTTAGCAATGAATTTGCTTTGACATGCAACACCAGAATTAAGTGTTCGACATTAAGCACCCTGCCATGACAAAACACCAAAGCTCTTAAAAAGTCTTTTATCAACACATTTACATCTGTATTCAAACTTGAAAGCTTGATTCTTGTGCCTTGCAATTTAAAAAATATTGGATTAAATTTGACGGAATTTTTACTCAAGCAGACTTTGGTACTGTGGACATGGGAAATTCCCTGCTTTCCTGGCAATCCTTCAAAATATTTCAAAATGTTAAAAATTCAGGCTGTAATAATACACAAGAAGCAGAATCAGAGGAATCTTGTAGTTTATCAGATACAACTCTCTTGGATTAAAGGCTGCTACAATTTATAATGCCTGTAAAATGAACAACTTTCTTCCAAAGGTTCAATAAGGTTAGCTGTTCCCTGTCTCTATCAGGAACACTGTTCTGATACAATTTATACTACAATGGCTATGCATTGGCATAGCTATTTTGAAATGAAGCTTGATAGTTGTCCTGTAATTGTCTTTTTCTTTTTTTCTTGCTCTGATCACTCTCTGCCCTTTCTAACTTATTAACTCTCTGCTTATGGCAAGAATTTCCATAGGCTTTGGTTAAGGTCTCAGACCAAGGAACATGTTCTGTAATCAGGTCCTCAGAAACAGACTTAGAGAACTAATTACAAGTAGCTGGACCCTCTAACCAGTTACAGTTGTGATTATACAGTAAGTTAGACAAGCAGCTTCCTCTCTGATTTCTGCTAAAGGTTAACCAGGACCTATTACCTTCCCGAGAGCTGACTTACCTCTATCACATTAACTTACAGTGGAGATCTTTTACAGTAAACTTTTCTCTTGAGCAAGAGTGGTCTATATGCATACTTCACAAGTTCCTCAATATTTGTTACATAACCCTATACAGACAAATTAGAGTTTATAAATCAGTTTCCACTACTTTCAGTGACAGATCAATGAAACAAAAAGTAAGATAATACCTTAATTTATTTCTTTGATATTATTTTTTGCTTGACGGAATTAAAGCTATTTTTATTATTCCTTTATAAAAAAGAAAGCATAGCCATCATGTGGATTACTGAAATTTGATAATTTCGAATTATACTTCTTTGAGTTTATATTGAATTTTGTCCCATTTTTTGTTGATACAACTAAACACTACATATGATGTATTTGACAATGTGGTCATCTTGTTTAATTAAGTTCCTCAGAAGAAATAAAGTATAATTGGCATGAAGACAACAGTTTCGCAGGTGTTTATTTTTTTCCTCCATCTTAGAAGAGCTCTTATAATGGCAACTAGTCTTTTTGCTGTTAAGTAGTTTGCATATTAGTCAGGTTCAATAATTGAAATGAGGTCTTTTGTAATAAAATGTGACCCTTCTTTGCAGATTGTACAGTACAAGTCAAACTAATTGTCGTTTCCTACTAATTATTTTCCTATGAGAGGATTTTTAAGGTTCTGATGCTAGAAACTGTTCAGTAATATACTTTTTTACACAAAATTAAGGTCTAAGAGGTTCTTTATACATTTTACTAGTCTTTTTTATCTAAAAAAAAAATCCTAGGAAATAAAATTTTCTGATTTTTACCCATACTGTAGCTCTTTCACTTTTCAACACCATTTTACAGAGTCCACCAGAATTGACCATGGCAGTTCAGCCATGAGCTCAAGAACATTGACTTGATGTAGACACAGGATTTAAATATATAATTTTTCAAATAAACTGTCCTGATCCCTTATACTTTACCCACTATCTTCTGTCTGTCTGGATTAAATCCAAGTGCATTTCAGGCATGTGGATCACTGACAGTGAATGAGAATTGGAGGTGCAAGAAAACTGTTTCTCATGCTACCACCCAGAGAACAGCAGCACAGGTAGGTCAGGTACATCTATGCTTAAAAGCAATGAAACTCCTGTCTGAGAAGGGAGAGAACAGCCCAGAAAGTTTAGGGCTGAGTGAGTTCTTGACTAGCCTCATTTCTTGAAGGAAGCAGGGTGCCAGGTATGGTTTCATTGACAAAGGCAGAGCACTTACTTCAGTTCTAACCTTACGATTGTTGAAAATTATCTCCTCCTATCCAGTTAAAATTTTCTTTTATGCTGCACAAGCTGAGAATTTCTGATTTCTGAGGAATTTTCCTCTCCACTAGCTGTTGTTGCTCAGAGAATAGGAACCCATCAATCTTTATCCAGATCATTATCTATTACTGAACTGCCAGACCAAATCAATTCATCTGTAGAAACGTTCATTTCCCTCTATACAGAATGAATACATTCACATGTACACATGTGAAATCTAAATCGTCCTTATTTTGAAGAAGGATGCTACAAACATAAAACACAAGAATAATTCAGGAACAGACTACACATAGATTTCCTGGGATTTTCTTCATGGCTTCTTGCATTCCTTTGTTACCACCAAAGAGTTTTTTAAGAGAGAAGGATATTTTCTCTTGCCAAAGAATGGCTCTCCTGAACAGTGGACTGTGGTACCCATCTTGAGCCAATGCATCCCTGTCAGGAGGATGGGAGAAAAGGATAAACCAGATCCTTGTTACCCAGTAAGGGCTACAGTGTCTTTGCTATTTCATTAGTGACAATTGCCTCTGTCACCCTGGCACTGTACGAGGGATTCAGTCCTGCCAATGTGACGTAGGTAGACAGAATGTGTGCTTTCCAGAGCAGGTCCCAGACAGTCATTTCTAGATCTTATTCAGGCTTCTTTAAGGTGACAACTTGGGATTTCAAAATCTGAATTTGCATATATGTGCATTAATTTGTACCTATCCCTGAAGTTTCACTTGTAAAAAAACAAATAGCACACATACTTTCATGGAAATATACTGCCTGTGTCACAGGTGTGTAATTCCCATATATGGAATCTTAGCTGACAACATGTAAACCATTTCAGTTCAGTCCATAAGTAGTTGTATTTGAAATAGTATGCTATTTATTTAAAATAGGCAATAAGTTTTTTAGCAAAAAGATACATTTTGTAAAAAATACAGAATTTTATTTCAAATTTTTTTCCAATTTCCTTGAAACACTTACAGATACTGTTATAGTTAGTCAGGGCACTATGTACACCAGTTTCAGTAGAAAAAGGGAAAAATTAGGTATCCTACAATATACCTGCTTCTACTTCTGTTGCAACAAGTAGGGGCTTGCTTTCTTTTTCACTTGCCTGATAGCACATAAAGTATACTGGTTTTCAACCTTTGTGCACCTTGGTCCCGTGGGAATTGTACTACAATAAATATTCATTATGTCCTATAAACACACATATAAGTCATATAGCATTTTACCCAAATCAATGCTGTGTGGCTTCCTGTAATGTTTGCATTTTAAGCAAACTAAACAAGTTGAAATAATAACTTAAATAAAAGCTGGAGGGGCAAAAAGAAGTATGGAAGAGGATCTCTGAGGTACACATGCACCAAAATCAGGGTCATTTGTTGAGCTACTCAGAAAAATGTAATGGTTGAGGTTCTGTCAGGTATTTTCTGTTTGTGTTAGGTCAAAGCAAGCAGATATAAACTATATAATATGATAGTAATTGGTATGGCCTGATAGTGAGCATAAATCAGATCATTCAGTCTTAATTAAACAGATTTGAAATACTCCCTCAAAGCAGCTTTCAACAAAACTATGTTTTCAAAGGAAATTTAATTTTGATTTATGCAATCATTTGAATAAATTAGGGCTTTTTTGGCAAAGATGCTCATCGCATTTGGATAGAAGTAATTCCCACTTTCAGATTCTGTTCATCCACCTCTGTCTGAAAAGAGTGAAACAACTTATTTCAATGGTTTTCATTTTTCAACTCATCAAGAAAGGGGAAAATTTAAAAATTTCAGAGTTCATTTTGGTCACTGGAAAAAAGCATTCTCAAAAGAATTAAAAGATTCATCTTTTCAAAACTTACATTTTTATGAATGAGTATATTCCTGTATTTCCATTTAATTTATCAGAATTATTCAAAGTTCAAAAGCAAGCCACTGTAAAATTAGTCTTATCTGTCTTATATGTTATCACAGTTTAATTAGCTGGTACATTATAGAATCACTCCTCTGCATCTTTTTTTTCCTGAAATGGTTGTTCAAGATTAAAAGTTGTAGTCAAAAGACTGGACTACCTCAGCTTCTGCTTAGGCTGTACAGAAACGCCTGTCACTGGGACACGTTCTTGTCCTGTGAGCGACCCCACCCTGGTTTTCTTACTCTTAAGTTTATTAACTTCTGTAGGCAGACACCGTCACGAAAACCGACCAGAGGATTGAGCCTCTCTTTCTCTGTGGCACCACAGGGGTGAACTGACACTTTACTGACCCTTAGCTGCTTCATTGCAAAGCGGTTCCTCTGGATCTCACAGGCCATCTCACCCTCACCAAAATACAGTATATTTACCTGGGATGTGGATTTGGCTCTGTGTTCCCAAAGAACTGAGGTTCTGTGCTCAAAATACAAAGATGCAGAGATGGAGCCTTTCCTCAGACCCCGGGCCCAGCACAACTGCTGGCCTGGCCATGGTTTCTGCGGCCACTGGGACACATCAGGGCAAGCTAGGAGCGTGACTCCATTCCTCCAGGAAATTGGGTGGGATTATTTTCAAACAGTGTTTTTGAAATACTTTAGAGCAGCCTGTGTACCACTAAGGATAACGGTATTTGTCTAGGTACATCTGCTTCTCTACAGGCAAGTGTTTGGAGTCAGCCAGCTGTCCCTCTCAGCCAAGAGGCTTCCTACCTGCCAGGCCTCTGCCACAAAAATCCCGAAAAAAACTTATTCTGTCTTAATTAGGTTACTCGGACGAAGTTCTTCACCCCTTTTCTTCTCTACATGGCCTTCAAATCCTGCTCCCTTGACTTTGTCCATTTACAACGCAAAGTGCGTGGGCTGACAGCAGGGTGGCCAGCTGACGGTTGTTCAGCCGTTCCTCCTGCCTCCCCTTGGCCCTCCTCACAGCTCTTCCCACCTCTGAGCTGTCACCACCTTTCACCAGGGAGAAGAGGAGAAAATTAATTGTGTCATTTTCACATAACATCTTTCTAACATCATAACCCTGGAAATGTTATCTCCTGGCAATTACAGTGAGTTTGCATGGGTGTAACTTCGTTTATTTAAATAGACCTGCTTCTGATTGACATATGCAAGTATGTGAGGAGAATCTTGGCCTACTTCTTTGTCATTGTGAGTTATTTCAAATGTGAGAACATTATTTACTACTTCAGTTAAATAAGGATAAATACATATAGACATATATTGCTGCTGTCACTTCTCCCCACAAATATAGAATTAACAAGCTCTGACCGGACAGTCGTGGTTTGCCTCAGGTAGGTTTGGTGGAGGTTTTGGGGGCAATATGGATGCAGCTTTTTATTGAAGGAAAATATTTTGACTAGCTAAGTTTTAAATTTGCTATAAAACTTCAGTTAAGTGTTATATCTCAAATTAGGGCATGAAACTTTTGTTTTTATAGAAAACTCCTCCTTTTCAAATCTTACCTGTGGAACAGCAAAAAGTTTTTCCTGGTGCTTACCTTGTTTACTAATGGATATTTTCAGTTCTGAGGGCCTCTTTGAGACTGTGGAGTTCATTTGTTCCTTTGTTGCATTCAAAATCCTGCTACAGGAAAAAGGAAACATACTTTTTTTAGTAAATTTTACTTGGATTAATTGATAGTTTCAGTTGCCTTAGGATAGAGCTTCACAGTTTTTCTAGACAGATGCATCTAACCTTACTGAATAGATGAGTGTTCCTGAATCTAGGGAGTACTATATTCTTGGTGCTTTTTAAAGTCTGATGTATGAAGAGCCACAAAATGTCTTATGGCTTCTAAGGCCCTCTGCTCATTCAAGAGGCAAAAACCATTTTGCTCGTCAATTGCAAATCCAAAGGTCACTTTCATTTTATTAACAATAGTTGAATTATAGTGTTGATTACTATAAAACTATCTTTCCAATTTTGCTGGGTTTTTAACTTCTTCCTTTTCATCACGAAACAGCAACAACATACAAGAGCTTTTCTAACTTCCACCTCACAAGATGAATTGATTCTTGCATCAAAAAAAATTCAGCAACACACTTTTGTACAACATCAAAAAACTGTGCAGGACAACTCTTTCAAATGACTTTCTTTTTTGTCTCAAACTTTTCTGGTCTACTGTCAATGCAACAACATTTCTAATGCTATCACTTCACAAAGTTTTGAATATTAAAGATGTGAAGGACAGAATTACTATTATGATTATCTTAGAATATTATCTTGCATAACTCACACAAGGTATCTTTTTTAAAGAAGCAGCCTGAATCAGGAATAAAGCCCTTCACCTTTTTGTTTAAATTCCTGGGATTTTCTTTTTCCTTTGGTATCAAGAAAGCATTAATTTTTAATAGGATTAGCTGTCCAAATCCCCTCACAAGAGTGTGAGAAATTGGTCACGAGGATGTGTGTGCAAAAATTCTAACTGCATGATTAAATGCTATTCTCTGATTCTTTCATTATTTTGGCCATACTTCTTACTGGGGTAAATCAGAGGATAGAATTTCAAAATAGATTTTTCTCTTTGCACCAGAAGAGAACACAAAACTTCAGTCCTCAACAGGGAAAAAATGAGTTCTCAACAGGGAAAAATGGCATGGATTTGATGGATAATGAAAATAATTCTAAATACTTTTAGCATTTCTTTTAATACTAAGTGTCCTCTCTGGAAAAACTTCAAATCAAAACCTCAAAATTTAAATATTTTTTTCTTGGTAGTTCATTTTCAATCAAGTCTAGTTTAGATTTAGAAGATTTATCGGCTTTACTCGGTTTAGAAATAATTAAATCATATCCCTCTATTATTACCTCTGGGTTGAAAATGTTCCCTTCTGTCTTCATTAGGCTTGTACCCAATTGCTCACATCTTTCCTCACTGGCAGTAATTGTTTCATGCAGAGAGTCCAGCTGTTAGGCCATAATATCATTGTCCCAATCTATCATATTCAATGAGTTCTGGAAAGTTAAATCACTTCTGAAGCCTGCAATGAGGAGATATCTAAAGATAACTTTGCATACATAGGAAGAGATGCTTTTACTGATAAAAGTGCCCTTTATTCTTGTTTTCAGCAATCCCAAAAACTAGTTTCACAAAAATCTTGTGTTTCAACTTGTGAAAACACTGATTTTTTTGTTTCACTCACATAAATTTTACTCTTTGTCATTTTATTTGCAGGAAAATAATTTCTATTTTACTACAGAAGGAAAATTCTTCAGGGTTTGCTGAGCTCAGTCAGACACCTTTATGGTGTGGAGTCAAAATCTGTGATGATGACTGATTTTATATGTTTTTGATCTTGACCTCAAGCTCGATGTGTTTGGAAAATTCTTGGTTTTGACATGCTTTGATACTGAAAAATAGTATAACTTATTCACAGTTGATATTGGGGTTTTTTGCTTCTTAAAAAAATCAGTTTGGTGCTAATGATACAAATGAAAGGCAAAATCCTAGTGGATGGTCAAATTTTGATCTTGAGGAAAGTGGTTCCTAAATATATTGACTGTAAAATATTTCAAAAGGTTTTAGATTTTGAAACCTTATATACATACAAGTCATTGTTGTCATAATTATTATTCAACAAGTTTAAGCAGCACTAAATTTTAACTGTGATGAGGTATTATAAGTTTATAAAAAATGTCACATCTTAACCTTTATAGAAGAGTTGATATGATGCTCACTTAACGTTCTTTACTCATGCTGTTGAAGACTTAAGGCAGCTTGTCGTCTGAGGTGTATTAACCAGCCTGACAGACTATAGGGATATTTTGACACGTGTCAAATGAGGGTAATAGCTATATTACTCAGGCAGCATAAGGAGATGATTATGAAATTCCACTGTATTGCAAACTTGTCACTGCCTGGATAGAACCTGAAATTTTATGGAAAAGTTGTTTGTTTTTTTTATTATTTTTGTACGTACAAATGTCTGATAAGGATGTATTACTTATGATTCAGCCTAGGAATAGATATATTTCAGAGTAAAGAATTTGATGCCTTGTAGCAATGGTATTATTCTGCAGAAAAAGTAAGAATCCTGTTTGGATTATTTTCCTCATTTTATTCTAAGGGATGAGTATACTGAACTCCTATGCCTTAGATATTTCAATGAAATTGTATATGCATAACATTTATAGTCAGTTTGAAGCAGATGAAAAGATCCCAAAATGCAGTACTGGAGACTGCTCACTTATTCACAAGATTAATGCTGCTGTGACCCTTCAGATATGTGTACCAGTAACAGGACAAATTCACCATGTCTCTACAAGCAAATTAAACAGAGACAAGATAGAAGCTCGAGAGCTACTGGTTAGTCTTCAGGGCTGTTAGACACTCAGCAAGGTCTGGAGCTCCGTTTTGGCCTGAGCTGACAGCCCTCCCTTGACATGGTGGAGGGCACGGTTGAAGGAGGAACACCAGCCAGGTTGCCTTCAGCAGAGTTCATCCATCCTACTAGGCAACTGTGCGGACACAAGGAGAGACATGGCACCGCTGGCTTCAGAGGCAGAAAAATCTCCCTGGCCTGTTACGTTTACTAATAGTTGCTGTCTCTGTAGAGCAATACTGTCTTGTGCCATAATTTGTGTGAATGTGAGAGGGGGGGAAACATAGCCCTATATAGCTCATTTCTTGCCATACAACTGCTCTGCTATATTCACCCTATGATGCAGCCTTCCTGCCCTCTTAGATGCCTTAGAAAACCACGAAACACTGAGGCACAAAGGCAGTCATCAAAAGAGCAGGTGGTGACACAGCACTAAGTCTTTCATATTAGGGAGATGGGTCACTTTGCTACGAAAATGAAGGGAGAAGGTGGTAAGTACTAGTGTAAAGGAGTTTCATTTGAGCTATTTTTTCCTCTATGGATCACTGCATATGCTACTCTAAGGATGCATGGATGCTGTGATAGGCCTTTTCACAGGAAGGGGCGGAGTTGTCCCAAATACCATCTAGCAGATAAAGCCACAATTGTATCAGCTCTAGATACAACCCTGCCCATAACATCATTGTAACATATATTTTCAGAAAACTAAAGTGAAAAAACAAGGTGTTCAGTCCTTAAAATTTCTGTACATTTCTGTAAAATTTCTGTCCCCATGTCAAGAGAATTTGTATTGAAAGTTGCCATTTGCTGTATGAATACTCTCTCATTTTCCCATGCAGACATGAATTAACCAGAGGAAGAAAAGGGGAAGAGTTTACTGGAATATATATTCCCTAATCTTGTGATAAAGCAGACAGACACAGATGCGCACATTACACTGAGGTGGCATCCACCCTTGTATCCTGCTTAGCTTCTGCAAAAAAATATAATTTTACATATGCTACCTATGGTGTCCTTATTAAAATTCCTTGGAGAAAAGGCCTCTTCTCCTGCATTATTACATTTGTATGCAGTGATAATTACTGAAATGACAGAATGGAGTAGAGATGGATTGCAGCGTGGGCAGGCTGGAGAGTCTCTCTAAGGTAATATCAAGCATGAGGTATGGAAGACTGATTTCTTGAGCCAGAACTAGTTGGACTTATTTATGGTATTTTGTCTTTTCATTGTCACTTTAGATATTAAAACGCAGTAGCGGATGATTTTTTTCTTCAAGAATGAAAAATCTCAACAAGTTCTCCCTCATTTTTTTTCCTGAGAATATGTAAAATACAAGATACCCAAAAGCATTACTTTTTCCACATTACTAAAATGCACATCTCATTTTTTTGTTCCGGTAATTATTATGTTAGCGTAATTTTAGCAAACATAGTCTTCTGCCAAGTTTCTGTTCCCTATAATGCATGGGAAATCCTACTTACATAAAGAATGGAAAAAAAATGCATTTGAGATCATTGCCAGTAAGTCCATTAATTACTAGAATTCTGGAACCATTTTAGGCCCAGACAGACTTGCACTTAGACTTGCAAGTTATCACAGTACCTAATACACAATGTATTGTGCAAATCTGGCCCAAAATAAATAATTCCATGTACTGAATAACAAAGATTTATTACCAATTAACTCAAATGCAAATTATTGGGCTACTCACATGAATAAGTGGTATTCAACTTGAATGAGTAGGAAATTCTGGCTCCTTTAAGTATCATCATGGCAGAAAAGAACTAAGAAAACAAAATAAATCAGTGAACCATAGCCAGAACTATTAACAGAAAATTGATTTTTAAAAATGCAGAAAATAAATCTTGATAGCTATGTATGCCACTGAATTCAGCAAAATTCTCCAATAAAATATATTGATAAATCTAGCCCACTGCCAGATCTTACTGAAATTATTTCAGGATCTATAAGCAAGTGCGGTGCATGCATAATCACATGTTGTCACAAATTTGGCAGCTACTCTTATCTCTGCTTCATTGCATTGCGTGGTTCCCATTTGTCATTTAGTGTCACAAACCCTCAAGCATGAGCCACTAGAACGCTTCAGCTAACGCACTGCTACAACGGTTTAACTGAAGATCAGAAACTCACTTTTGAAATTTAGTCCTTAGAGACAGACAAGATTACTCATAAACGCCTAACTGAGTTGATTAACAGGTATGTTTCCAAGACTCATCTGCTTAAATTAGACCCTGAAAGTGCAAAAATGATCACACCTTTATCAATTAAGCTAATCCATCTATTAAATTTCTCTCTTGAAATGAATATAAACCCATTTAAGGATGATTATTGTACATTTCTTTCATTCCACTTTCTATTTAACTTGTCATTAAAGTCTTTGATGTCTCTGATTAGTTTTGAACCCACTAATTACAGGGCAGTACACTGAAAGAAACGACTGCAAATGAGTAGCTAGGCAGGAGTTTTTCTTTTAAGGCACAATCTAAGATGAAAAATATAAGAGAAATATTTGGTTTGGTTGTTTTAATTTCTCTAGGGACACTGTTAAAACAAAAGGCAAAAGTTTCAATGCTCTTTTTAAGATGGACTACCATGTTTTGGAATGCAGTTTGTGAGATTGTCTGCAAGGACTTTCTTATGCAAACATATGCCATGATTTATTGGAGAAGAAGAATCCCCTGTTTGTGATTTTAGAACTGACAGACTTCCATGCATAGTCAAAACATATTTCAGACAGAACTCATATTTGTCTGTAAATACATTCATATGTACCAGAATTTGCTGTCCTCTGTACCTCCTTCTGAAGGGATGGCTGCAGAGCAGTGCAATACTATAGTGTTTCAGCAGATGGTGAATTGTTTTATTATTTTTTTTTCCACTACCAATCGTCATATTACTCCTACAAATTGTACACAAGTCTATGCAAAGTTTATTATGATTATGGTATGTACCCTCCTTTCTTCTGCATAATTTTGTTTATTTCACTCATCCTTCTTTCTTACCGTAAGACCAAACTCATCAACAGCCATCATAAGCTTGTTCTCCTCCACTATTTTTTCCACTTGAAAGTACTTGTCAAAAATATGAATTGCTTACTTCTCATAATTAGGAAGAAGCTAGACTTACATACCATTCACAGCATCTTTTGCATAAAAACTACTATAATCAGACTTGGTCATTCAGCCATGCTGAATTTACTGATTCACTGCCATTTCTCTTACGGCTGTGTAAATTTCTGATGACATTTAAATATCTTATACAGTGACAGTGGTCTTTCTTCTCAATTCACTTGTATTAATCATTATTTTCAGCAGATGTACTCCTAATATACTTGGTATACATAAATGTTATTATGTCCCTTATTTTTTCTTTATTCTTTTGCATAAAATCTGTACTAAACCATTGCTCGTGCTTTAGGTGAAAAATAATATACTACACAAATAACAAAAATAAATAAAATAATGATGAGTCAAAAGAATATGAAGGAGGTGATTCTCCCCCTCTACTCTGCTCTCACGAGACCCCATGTGGGGTGCTGTGTCCAGGGCTGGGATCCTCAGCATAAGAAAGACATGGACTTGTTGGAGTGAGTCCAGAGGAGGGCCACAAAGTTGGTCAGAAGGCTGGAATATCTCCTGTAAAAGGACAGGCTGAGAGAGTTGGGATTGTTCAGCCTGAAGAAGAGAAGGCTCCAGGGAGAAGTAATAGCAGCCTTCCAGTACCTGAAGGGGGCTCCAGGAGAGATGGGGAGGCACTCTTGATCAGGGGAGGTAGTGATAGGATGAGGGATGATGGTTTTAAGTTGAAAGAGAGTAGATTTAGATTAGATATTAGGAATAAATTTTTTTCCTGTGAGGGTGATGAGGCACTGGAACAGGTTGCCCAGGGAAGCTGTGGATGCCCCACCCCTGGAGGTGTTCAAGGCCAGGCTGGATGAGGCTTTGAGCAACCTGGGCTAGTGGAGGGTGTCCCTGCCCACGGCAGGGAAGTTGGAACTTGGTGGTCTTTAAGGTCCTTTCCAACCCAAACCATTCTATGATTCTATGACTACGTTCCAAACTTTATCTGTGTTTATATCTGTATTTATATCAGTCAGAGAAATAAACTGATGCATAACTCTATTAAAAATAACTGTTCTGATTCTATAAGACCTTTAAAAATCAGAGTGATGTTCACTGTTTCTCCTTTGCTGTTTGCTCAGCTGAATGGAGTTTTATACTTATCTGAGCATTTTTTGCAAAAATCAGATGCAATACAGTTTTGCAGTGGCAAACTTTGCAAGGGAAACTGTACATTAGGAAAAGAATATGTTTTAAGTGAATTCTTACATACTGTGATTATATATTTGTATACACATGTAGATATGTAGATATATTATTGTTGTAGTATGGCATGCTTGGCTAGCAGTAAAACATCACAGCAGCTTGCTCACTCTCCCCTGTTCCGGGAATGGGTGCAAGAATTAAAGAGGTAAAGGGAAAAGAGACTTTTGGGTTGAGATAAAAACTGAACTACAATAAAATTGAAAAATAATTATAATAATGATAATAATAACATATAAAATAAAACAAATACACAAATGAGTGCTACACAGTGAAACTGCTCACCACCGAATGACCAAGACTCATCCCACTCCTGGTTAATGATCCCAGAACAGGGAGAGACCTAAAACCACAATCCCGGAAAAGAAATAAAAACACAACTATACGAGAGTGCAAGAGCTGACAGAGAGAGAGAGAGACAACTCAGAGAGAGAGGCAAGTCAGAGAGAGAGAGAACTTCTGGACGGATCCACATCTGTACACTGGACATGACATGCACCATATGGAATCTACTATTGACCAGTTTGGGTCTCAATTCTAAACCTAAGGTTAAATCCTAGGCCAGTAATTGGGGCTGTGCTCCTTCCCAGCTTCTCATGCACCTGCAGACACTGGCACAGCAGAGACTCTAAAAAGTCCTTGACCATCCTGGCAGCAACTATAAACATCAGTATGTTGTCAGCCTTCTTCCAAGGACAAATCCAAAACATATCCTCACACTAGCTACTATGAAGAAAGTTAACTTTTTCTAGCCAAAATCAGGACAATTATATCATATAAGTGTATTTTAATTCTGAGCTCAAATTGTACTATAGATAAATAGAAAACGAGTAAAATATGTAAGCTGTATGGAAAGTCTGCATGTTAGAGGAATAGATGAGTATTTGAAGCTCTTGATCAAAAAATTAAAGTTAAGATATTGTAGCATCATAAATAACATATCTTTCATACAAAAAGATCTGCAATACTTTGAAGAAAGCCAGAATGCTGTAGTTCATTTATCTTAAAGAAAAATGTTACACTATGAGTGTTTCAATCATGCAATTATAACTTTGTACATACAAGAAATAGCATGAAATTAAATAGGCAAATAGTGGTTCAAAACTCAGAGGTAATTAATAGTCTCACTTTAGGCATTTTTTGAGGCCACTTGCTCATCATAAACTCAGCAGCTCTCAGGATTTGTCTAAGAGGGTGTAGATGAAGTGTGTGTTATGGAATATAGTCAAGTAGAAAAAAAAATAATGACTTGTAATACAATAAACAACAAATGACAATGTGTTTTCTGCACTATACTACCACAAACAAACACTTGTGCATTTGAATGTAAGACTCTAGAACTTTTTCTGTTCATTATTCTTGGGAATTAAGATCTCAAACATGCAGGTATGTAGTCATAGCTAAAGGGGAGTACCAGCTAAGAATCTACCAGGAATGCTATACGCCATGTAAAAATAACCCAGTTTGCTCAGTCACTGTGAGGATCTGCAGTTTCCACCTATGCTATTTAAAATGACAGAGGTTCCCTTTACTGGTGTACTCATTACGTATGGTGTGTGACAACACACAGGGTGTATCTTAAGTGATGTTTATACACAAAATTTTGTTTTCCTAACAAACTAGTTTTGGGTTGCTCTAGTGTACTCCTCCTAGAAAAGAGTTTCTCCCACCTTTCACCACTTCAAGAGTATTGCCAACAAGCCAAAGAAAGTGATCCTTCCCATCTGCTCAGCAGTGGTAAGAAGCATCTAGAGAGATATGTTCAATTCTGGGTTCCCAAGCTGATGAGAACGTGGACATACGGGAGTGAGTCCAGCAAAGGGCCTCAAAGATTATGAAGGACTGAAGCTTCTGACATACGAGGAGAGGCTGAGAGAGATGGGACTGTTCAGCCTGGAGAAGAGATGGCTTCTTATCACTGTGTATGAATACCTCATTAGGGGCATAACGAAGTTGGAGCCAGACTCCTCTCAATGATGTCCAGTGAAGGACAAGAGGCAAAGGGCACCAACTGGAACACAGTTTAAGCTTAAACCTAAAAATGAGACTATTTACTGTGAAGTTGGTCAAACACTGAAACAGGTTCCTGAGGGAGGTTATTAGATCTCCATCCCTGGAGCTATTCAAATACTGACTGGACACTGTCCTGGGCAACTGTTAGGTTTTATGATAAAAGATCATCTGAACTCACAGAGGCCCACACAGGCCCAAAAGGCAGGTGAGGAAACCAAAATGGTACCTTGCCCGAGCTGCTTCAAGGCCATCTCAGGAGAGTGATCAGCCCATCAAAGGTCCATCTCAACAATCCCAGAGAAGCACCAGAGCACAAAGGCAGGCAAGAACCCAAATTAAAGAGTCAGAAGAAGGGACTCCCTGCCTGGGCTTCTGCTGAGCAGCTGGAGAGGGAATAAGATGAAGCTGTTGGTGCTGTGTGTCTGTGTGAATGCAGACTGTGCCTGTCTGTGTTAGCTGTGTGGACGTCGATGTATACACACATATGTGTCGGATATGTGTGTTTGTGTGTGCCTGCTGGGACACATGTTCAGCCTCACTACTGGCTGGACCTGGGAACAGGGAGCTGGGGCACAGTTGCCTCCTGGGCTGCACAATTCAGCCCCCTTAACACAGCTCTAACAGAACCTGCTCCCAGCAGGATGTTGGACTAGATGAAGTCCAGAGGTCCCACCCCACCTCAGCCATTCCAGGAGTCAATGTTTCAAGAAGTTCTCTTCTTCTTTGTAGATAGATCACTTATCTCCATGAAATGTGAAACACTCCTCAGTATAAATAGCACATCTTGCCCTGTAAGGACCTGCAAAGGTCCTTAAATTAATGAACTCTTTGGCAGGTGATGATATGTAGTGCTGAAAAGAGAGGAAAAGAGTTGGGAATGATACAGTGGAAACTGGAAAGGCAGTTCAACTTACGGTGCAGCTTTTACCTCTTCAGAAACTCAGGAGGAGTTTGGATTTGGTGGCTTGCACTGAAGGCAAGTATCACCTGTCAGCTTCTCCACTTCCCTTTGGAGTTCCTGCAAGCCGTGTGGAACAGAAAGTGTGGTGCCCATGTGGGTGCCCATGGCTTGTTAGGCAGCTGGCACCCACAAATAGGAATTCTAAAAAGAAAAAAAATAATGAAGGAAAAACTGCTTTTGTGGTACAACATCTTAAGTATACACATTTTTCATAGAACAAGATCTTTTCTCTCCTAACAACCACGAAAAAAAACCTGTGAAGTTCTCTGTCTACACCTGATGTGACTTTATGTGGTTTCATTACCACAAGCTCTGAACACCTCATGGATTTTTAACATCTTTACACAAAAGTATATTTATCTTCAATGCTATAAGTAATTTTGTTCTTTCCACATTATCCTCCTTCTTAATTTTCTTATACACTCCCACTCCCAGTACTCATCCACATAATTCATTTGTCAGTTTTCCCTATAGACATTATTTCATGGTCCTCTTATACATAGTTCATTTGTGTGGTACAACTTCCAGGACTTATCTGTGAGACTCAAACTTATTCCTCATTAAACGTCACTCATAGACCTATTCCTACAGCGTGCTGCCTACAGAGGAATTAATGTTATTCAAAGCATTAATATTAAAAGTTTAATATTATATCTCAATATATCTGTTCGCTATTTTCTAACCTTTGCCTGTTTGTCTTCTTGCCCTTATCACAAAATTCTCAAGAAGCAAATGCCTCTTCCTGAATAAGTACCAGACATGAACCAGTACTAAGCAATCGATAGCTGTGGCAGAGAAAAAGAGATTCAGATCTGTATTGGGTCAGCAGAAGCTTGTGGTAATTCCTGAATTTGTCTTATCTCCTACTGTAAGGAAGTTCATTGGATTTTTGTCTTTACTGTACAACAAGGTATTTACGTGAAATTTAACATTGCATTCTGTGAATAAATGGTCAGATATAACAATGAGAAATAATGGGAAAAAGTTCTTTCACATATGTATAACTCAATTTCTCCTTTGTGTAGATGTGGTTCAGACTCAATTTTTTAAAGAGCGACTTCAAGATTGTAAGGAATTTCACAGAATTAGTGAAGGGAGGGAGTTCATTGTCACAGTCTTGCCAATAATGTTCCCACAGAACACAGAAATGCTTGCACTTATATGCATTTAATGATATTGTACCCTTAAGAATAGAGATTTTAAAAGAAATTAACAGATAAATTAAAGGGACTTTTCTTTCTTGCATATACCTCTTACTGCTATTCACTTCATCTGTACCATCTAGACATCTGACAAAACCAGATGACAGTAGTCTCCCATGGTAGCAAATGGCTTATTTTAGAAGTCTACTTGAGGATGAGATTAATATTACCACAGAAGTTCCACCTTATAAGTTCTGACAATAAAGGACATATAGACAATTAGGTCATGTATAAACCTCTGCTACATTCTAGAAATCTGCCTTTCATAGTACAGATCTGTTGTAGTTTAGCAGAAGCAAAAAAAAATGGACTTTTCCCTCTGATTCAGTTCATTAAATTTCCACTTTCACTAAAACATAAGGCTGGTGAGGTTACATTTTTAAGCCTGTATTATATTAAGCCAGGTTCTAGCATATTTGTGTATTTGCAGAGCTGTGGAACAAGCTTCACTATGCTCGGTTGTATCCTGCATCTTCAAAGCTTTGCTCTCACACCCTTTGGCATCCTGTTTATTCATATTTGCCCTCATGCTTAATAGAAAATAATTGAACTCATGTCTTATATTGATGCTTCTAAAAATCTGAACAGCTGGAGAGATCTTTCTCCACTGTTGATATGGAGCGGTACAGATTTCTGGTGCTTGTTTAAGCTTAATGCAGGTTTCATCTGACCACGTGGGCTAGTTGTCTAGATCTCCTCTGCAGTCAATTTGAAAATGTCCCTGAAGGGCACAACTAATCTTGTTCTAAAAATCAGATTAATTTTAGTCTAGAAGCTCCTATTTCTCTCCCCTCACTATAAAAGAAATTCTGACAATTACCTCTGAAATATTCATTTCTAGTGAGGCCACAGAAAGACAGGAATTCTGCTCAAAGTATTTGGCCTAATCTTTAAGCAAAACCAGTGCCCCTCCTGCTGAATTACTTCGTTTGAGCTCACTGTTCAACTCAATAGCAGCAGCTCACTCCAGACAATCATTAACAATGCCAAACGCATGCGCTACATCAGCAGTTACAGAATTGTTGTGAGTTTTGAAAGATACGAAGCTGATCACCTGCAATGCAGAGATATTTGCACTTCTCATGACATTTCAAACTTTAGCTGAAGGGAACATCTCCTTTTGATCTCAAACTCATTTTAAATTTTACAGTAATATCACAAAATTTTATATTAGCAGTATCATGGAATATTTGTTGAGTGATTTTTATGAGCATTATTATTGTATGCAGCAGTAGATGAGCTTTTGGCCAAATCTTAAGCTAACATTCCTGCTTCAGACATACAATGTATAGAATATACCATATACTGGACTTCTCTCTGCCTCCCTCAGATAATCACATGAACATCTCTACATTTTTTCAGACAACAATCCTGTAATTGGCAGAATGATATCAACATGACTACAAAGATCTCTGGGCAGACCATGCCTTCTAAGGTATTGATTATTATGCTTATTCCATCTTCATCTCCTTAACACTACAATGACAGAGCCTGAGTGTGCCACCTGACAATATCGCAACACATTAAACGAAAAGCTGTACCCCAGATGAAGTTACATAAGGCTGAAAAGAAATAAGAGGAATATGTACCTTGCATTACATTTTCATTAGCTTTTTTTCTTTCCTGAGCTCCAAATTCTGCTTTCTTAGAAGTTCAGGCAACTGAGACAATTAACATCTAGGTCAATGTTTACTTCACTTCAATATCTCTCTGAAGCAAAATTAAAGAAGCTGTCATCTATTTTTATCAATCCATCTTTTTGTCTGCCAGTGAAAATATTAATATAGATAAATCATGACCAGAAGCAGCCTGTGGCCTTCAAAACCTCACACTATTAATTGGAAGAGATGGCCTAAAAGTTTTATTCATGGATTACTACCACAAAATGTTGCTCCTTTTCAGATTTTCCCTCGACTTTTTTCCCCCACTTTTTCCCCTGCTTCTAGCACGCTGAGGAAACAGTTTAATAGTTACTGGTGGGGATTATTTCAGTGCTTGCTGTTCAGAGTGCAAGCTGTGACAGGAAAGGCTGACGGATTGTTCCCCATGGTACTGAATGATTTGAATTTTAGTACTCACTGCAATTTTCTCTCTCCCAACTGACATTACAAAATCAGGAAAAGATTTAGTTTATTCTATAAAGGAAAGATTAGTGGAAAATATGCAGTTCATTTTGTAGTAAATGTGGGTAAAAGAATTGATAAACCTGTCGATACAGAAGGTAAATGTCATTAAAATAAGCAGGACCTTAAAATAATTTTTTGAGGCTTTACATTAGTTGCTATTATTAAATGAGGTACCAAAGATTTATTATTTCATTTCGTTCCTCTCTCTGTTTACCATCATAATAAGGCCATAGTAGTTATAACCTTCCTAAGAAAACTACTCAGAGAATCACCAATTTACAAAACCGGTAAAGACAAGGCACAAGCAACAGATGTTTCTATTTGTTTAGGAAAATTATTTCAACTTCTATGTGCTATATTTTATTATCTTTTCTAAATTAACATCTTACAAATTTGGGATGAATATTTACGAATTTCAGTAGTGGATTTTCACTGAATTACACATATTTATTTTATTCAATGTAATTACCAAGTTTGATATAAAATCTAATAAGAATATTATTTCATTACTATTCAAAGAAAACCCAATAAAAACACACACATACCCAAAGTCTGTAGCATACTGACACCAATGAGTGACCAATGGATTTTAGAGGTTTTGTTCTGGATGATATTAAATGATCTGGGAATCTGAAAAACAGCTGCAAACCTTTTCCAACAGTCCCCCAAGGGCTTGAGTCCTAACACTAGCTCAGCATCCTCCATCAAGTCTTTCAGTAATGCTAGAGTGGCAGCTGAAGCAAGTCAAAACACTAATGAGAGGTCCTCAGCCTTCACGCCAGTGGCCTCTGCTTACCCAGTCCCAAACTTATCTGTAGCTATTAGAACAACCATAACTTAGATTTATCAGCCCCTGCTGGCTCCTGGGTCAAACGCAGTGCCAACATCCACACCAAAACTAACTCTATACTCCAACCACAGTTTATTGATTAATTCTTATTGGTCTCATTTCAAATATCTCTCCATCAGTCCCTGATGGGTTCGACCTTGATCTAATTCTAACTGGCTTATGTGTTTGTTTCTACTCAAGTTTTAGACAAACTGGTTTGTTTGTTTGTTTTGTTTTCCTGGAAGACTCAGCCCTTATGGTACTGCAATGGTTCCTGTTGATTCCTGTTTGGTCAAATCCTATTCATGATCTCGTCTTAACACTGGTCTGGTAGACCATAAAATATCAGAACTATTATAACCCATCAGCCTTTCCAGTCTCAGCTCAGATCTGTAGAGCAGTCTGAACACACTCTGAATGTGTACATTAAATGTAGGATATGCCATGCTGTGTGTGTTATCCTTTTGGTTAGCTGTTGATACTTTTCAGCTTGCTACTCAACACTGTCACTGCTCTGATTCCCACTAAGATGTTTAAGCCATCTACCACAAAGGGACCAAATGATTCCTAGTCCTGAGTTCTACCTGTTTGGATGCACAAATCCTTTACTGGGACTCACCTATAGTGGTATGATGAGGCAATGATTTACAAGTCACATATTTTAGCTGTGAAGTATTTGCAACTTTTCATGCACAACTATTAACAAGAATAGAAGAAAATATCAACACATTCAGAGTTTACAGGTTATTTGTTAAAGCTGATTTACAATTCATTCAAGCCAGATAACTTCTTAAGGATACTTATGAAAAATTGTATTCAGAATAAAAATGTAATGATTTCATATTGTTGCAGAGAATCCTTCCTTCTCTCCTAATAGACTTATTTTCTATGCTTATTAGGATCAAAGTCATTCTTTTCCTCATCATCTTATATTAGGTAAAACTGTGTTGTAAAATCTTTAGTGGCCTTTTCTTAACTGTTTCTGATAGCATGAATAAAACAGCAAATAAATTAAGGTCTAATGATGTGTCATGGAAGTGTCACTACTTTTATTTTAGTCATAGTTTATTAGGTTCAAAGATGTGGCTCTGCAAGTACTTCAGTATAATTTTTCAGGAATTGTTTTATGGAGTAACTGTCCATGTGACAATACTGATACCCTTTCATGTGATCCTCCTCCCACATTCATATCATACATAATTAATTGTCAGCACCATAAACGTCATTCTTAGTCCTTTCATCACCATTTTCTTTTGTGGATGGTGACACCAAGACTTTCTTACTAGAGTAGCATTGCTTCTTTATACATGGCTAATGAAGAGTGTCCCTGAAGAATAATTTTCTCACATTCTTTTGTTTTAAAGGATTAATTTTTTCCCTGAGTGTTCCATATTGAGAAAGTTTTCTCACTCACTATTAAAACCCATAATACTTTAGGAAGAAATTGATCCCTGAGGTGTGATCTTCATATTTTCTCAAGAAACTGAGACAGAGCAGAGTTAAAAAACATGAAACCATTTGAAGTAAAAAAGTGGTGGGAAAGTGCTATTGTTGCTTCAGAAATTCTGAAGGATGAAAAATGCAACAATTAAGAAAATACTTAGGGAATAATGAAAATGTACATCTATCCTAAAATGTTGGAGACTATTCTACCTGGAGCATACCACTGAGGTACCCACCCTCAGTTTGTCAGTTAGACTCCTCCTATTGCTCATGTGAAGAGATAAATAGCCTCAGAAAACAATTTACCCCCCTATTTTAAATATTTGCATTAGGCTAAGATAAAGTACAATCAGGACACGCCACTTGTCATCCCTGTTCACTGATTTAGGGACCTTAAATTCTTGACTGTTCACCTTGACTGTTACCCAGTTTGAGACATACAAAATGAATACCATCAACCTAAGGTTGCAAGTATTGATACCACCCAGTTACCAATAAATACACTTCAGCTGAATAATTCTTGGCAGATACAAGATTTATTTAATTAAAATATCTGCAATTAAAGAAATACAGTGAGCTTTGTATTGCCTTGCATAAAAACTTTCAGGGCTGAAGCAATGAAAGCAGGAAAAGCAAGGTAAAATTTACATTTGTGGTGGGTTAAGCAGAGCAGAGTTAATTTTTTTTCCTTTTCCCTTCTCTTCATAAATAGCTAGCAAGAAGCTATGTTTTGGATTCCTGCTCAGGAGAGAATTGATAAGAGAAGAACAGAGAAGAACGTTTATAGTTATTGCTAGGATGTTGCTATTTGTTCTCAAGGACGAGATACATTCAGCCTCTCTCCTCTCAATAGACAGAGAGAGAGCACGGCTTCTAGCTTGGGATTTGCTTCTAAGTCAAGATTGAGAAGCAGACTGACCAATTATTCCATCCCATGCACATCATACCCAGTATTTAGGAGAAGACTCTTCGAGGAGAGCTGTCTTTGCACTTCCGGATTCATCTCGCTCTCCCAAGGCCTTTCCCCCCCCTCCCCCCACGGTCGCCGTTAGCTCTCGGCCCGGGACACTCGTTTATCTCCGTTCCGTGAGTTTTGGCATCCTCCCTCTCCAGGATCATTAGCTGGTTTTTTTTCCTGCTTCGGTCAGCTCTCGGGCTGAGACGCTTGGGCTGTTATCTCCGTTCCGTGAGTGCCTCCGGGAGCGGTGCACCCCCTTTCCCCCCTTCCCCCCCCTTTCTGGGGGAATCGTCTGTGCGGTTTCTGGGGATTATTAGCTGGCAGCAGGCCGAGCCTTTTTCGGGGGGGGGCAGCATAATTGTGTATCACCTATTCTCTCCCTCCTTCGGGGCCATTGGCTGGGAGTGGGCTAGGCCTTTGGAGGGGTGGGGAGGGGTAATATCACTGTGTATCACATTGCACCTTTGTATATAGTATTATTTCTAATATTATTGTAGTTTAGTTATTAAATTGTCCTTATCTCAACCCACGAGTCCTCTTTGCCATTTACCTCTTTAATTCTCTCCCCTATCATTGGGTGGGGGCAGGGACTGTGTGAGCGGGTGTGTGTGGTTTGGCCCCCAGCCAAGGGCCAACCCATCCCATTCCTTTTTGGCGCCCAACGTGGGGCAGAGCAGTTGAGATAACGACAGACTTGAATAGAGTGTATTAAAACATTCATTATGTTTGAGTTTCCTAAGTTGTTACTGCTGAGGAAACTGTTTTCGT
>WKFP01011118.1:0-20115 GCA_011057875.1 Pterocles orientalis
GGCTTTCTGAGCTGCAAGCGCACACTGCCGGCTCATGTTGAGCTTCTCATCCACCAGTACCCCCAAGTCCTTCTCCTCAGAGCTGCTCTCTATCCACTCTCCGCCCAGCCTGTATTTGTGCTTAGGATTGCCTCGACCCACGTGCAGGACCTTGCACTTGGCCTTGTTAAATTTCATGACGTTTGCATCGGCCCACCTCTCCAGCCTGTCAAGGTCCCTCTGGATGGCATCCCTTCCCTCCAGCGTGTCCACGACACCACACAGCTTGGTGTCATCGGCAAACTTGCTGAGGGTGCACTCAATCCCACTGTCCATGTCCTTAACAAAGATGTTAAACAACACTGGTCCCAGTACCGACCCCTGCGGAACACCACTCGTCACCGGTCTCCACTTGGACATTGAGCCATTGACCACAACTCTTTGAGTGCGGCCGTCCAGCCAATTCCTTATCCAGCGAGTGGTCCTTGCCTCAAATCCATGTCCCTCCAACTTAGAGACAAGGATGGATGATGGACAAGTTCATTGCTAAATATTGCTTTTTGCAGAAAAAAACAAAGCAGAGTTGATTCTCAGTCACTATTTACTCTTAAGAATTAACTCTGCTATGTTGGTCAAAGTGCTAGAAGTCTGTAGTCTCTGCATTTGAGACACAAAAGAGACTAGCATTTCACCTGAAATGTTCCTCCTGTATGTTTTAGAGCAGAGCTTAAGCAAGCTTTTCAGCTATTTTTATTTCATTTATTTTCAGTTTCTAACTTTTTATTTTCTCTTTTGATTTAAAAGCAAATCCATTTCAAAGCCAAAGTCAGCATACCTCCAGAAAGTATACATTGGGTTTAAGTCTTTTTAGAGCCAAAATCTAGTGCTTGTGCTGAAAGCGTATGCACAGAATTCTGCAATTAGAATATGGAAGACTTCGGGAATAACACAGAGAGAAGATGTTATATGTGGGAATTTGGGATAGATATGCCATGAGTTGGAGATTCAACATCACTGGATTATGGGCAACATGTACAGAAAAATTAGATGGTATTTAGGGCTACTTGTCTTCTCACAGTAATTGCAAAGTCAGATCAAATAAGTATGGAGACATCAGTGCTAGCTTCACTAGGCCAGTTGTTGGTAGTAGTGGTACCTTTGTTAAGTTTACTAGCAGCCGTCAGGTGGCTATCAGGGTGCAAGTTAGTATACACCTTGTGCTGGTAGAAGCATTTGAATGTGGGCTTATTCTTGGTTAATGCTGACAAATAGAATTACAGTAAAGAAGCAAGGCCGTGGAATTTTTTTTTTCCTTTTGCTTAAGGCTTTGAAGATTCTTGGTGAATGTGGCTCCATCCTAAGTTTCTAAATAATGGCGAGAATTGCAGGAGAAAAAAGTAGGAATAAGGTAGAAAGAGAGATTGTAGCAGAAACTATAGTAGCTTGTGTTTTGGAACAACCCTGGTATGTCCCTGTACAAGGTGTGCTGTGGAGATTGGTGTTGCAGTGATTGGTAAGCAGTGCAAGTGTCATAATTAAAGAATAAGCTTAGGAGAGATATTACCATGATCCTTGAAAATGTGACTATGTGTGTCTTCTCTGGAGTGCTCCTGATGAAGTCATGTAAGTAAAAATCAAATTAGCAACAGTGGTGTTTCTGTGAATGCTGAGAGAAGGTATCTTACTAGGGGCGTTCTGTGCTTGTACTTTACCTCACAGTCACTCTTGTGGCTGGTTTGGAGGTGTGAGTTGTGGTATCAGAAACACCGTATTTAGGCCTCAAAGTAGAAATACCAAACGATAGGTTTGGGTTGGAAGAGACCTTAAAGATCATCCAGTCCAACCCATCTGTGCCCTTCAGGGACACCTCCCACTAGCCCAGGTTGCTCAAAGCCTCATCCACAACTTCTCTGTTCAACGTGTTCCACTGTCTCAAGATTCTCATTGTAAAAAATATCTTCCTTAAATCCCATTTAAATCTACCCTCTTTCAATTTAAAACCATTGCCCCTTGTCTTGTCACTACAAGATTTTCTCCACATTTCTTATAAGACACACCTTTACATGTTGAAAGGCCACAATAAGTTCTTCCTGAAGCCTTCTCTTGTCCAGACTGAACAACCCCTGTTCTCTCAGCCTTTCTTCACAGGAGAGGTGCTCCATCCTTCTGATTATTTTTGTAGCCTCCTTGGACCCTCTAACAGGTCCATGTCCATCTTATGCTGGGGGCTCCAGAGCTTTATACAGTACTGCAGGTGGGGTCTCACAAGAGCAGAGTCAAGGAGATTTAACAGTAACTGAACAGACATAACAGTAGTTCGTGGATGCTGTGATCTTTTTTTGGCTAAGATAGAGGTAATTTTCTTCATAGTAGCTGGTAGGAGGCTATGTTTTGGATTTGTGTTGGAAACAGTGTTGATAACACAGGGCTATCTTTCTTATTGCTAAGCAGTGCTCACAAGGTGTTAAGGCCTTTTCTACCTCTCACCCTACCCCACCAGAGACTAGGCTGGAGCTGCATAAAGGAGTTGGGAGGAGGCATGGCTGGGACAGCTGACCCCAACTGACCAAAGGGCTATTCCACACTGTATGATGTCATGCTCAGCAATAAGACTAGGGGGAAGGTTGGTGGGGGGCTGCTGCTCAGAGACTTGCAGGGCATTGATCGGCTGGTGATGAGCAATTGTTTTCATCTGCATCACTTGTTTGTCTTGGTTTTTATTTCTCTCTGTTATTTTCCTTTTCATTACAAATTATTGTCATTATTATTGTTTTGATTATTATTTTATTTTATTTCAATTATTAAACTGTTTTTTTATTTCAACCCACAAGTTTTCTCACTGTTACCCTTCTGAGTCTCTTCCCTGTCCTGCTGGAGGGGAGTGAGTGAGCGGCAGTGTGGGGTTTATCTGGCTGGGCTTGAGCCACGACAGATGCTTTCCTTTGTTTTGCACATTGATTAAACATTGCAGGAGGAACAGCCTCTCTCCAAACTAGTGTGTACCCTGAATTTGCAGCAGGAAACAAGTGGGACACAGGGAGAAAAGGGGATTATTACCAAGATACAAAGGGATATTTGGACATTCCAATGGTGCTAAGGAAGTGGAACAGGGTCAGACAACTGCATTATGAGAGCAATTCAATGACAAATTAGAGTTACAAGTCAGTAATATTTATTTATTCATTTAAATTCAGAGAGGGGGTAGGTCTCTAGGAAATGCATATTTGTATTAGTCTTGAATCAATATTCATCAATGAAGAGTTGCTGAACCAAATTAGAAACTCGTAATTGATATAATGGGGTTTTCTTTCTGGTGTAACATCTCATTTTTTTGAAAGAAATGAGCACACAAAAGCATGCACACACAAAAACCTCACAGCAAAGCAGATTCTTTCTGTGTGGAGCTCAATGTCAAACTTTGAGTTCAGAATATCTGGGTGATTTCACCTAATTGGACATGTTTAAATGAAGTGAAATTTGTTCCACACAAAAGAAGGTACTCTCGGGAAGGAAAGTGTACATTTTCTAAAACTGAAATTTAGGTTAAAAAAAACCCCAAACAACATTCCCTACCATCTGTG
Source organism: Pterocles orientalis (assembly GCA_011057875.1). NCBI lineage: Eukaryota > Metazoa > Chordata > Aves > Pterocliformes > Pteroclidae > Pterocles > Pterocles orientalis. The sequence goes on from WKFP01011118.1 coordinate 3,561, forward strand.
TTGCATTCTTTTTCTGCAGAGTGCTGCCTATATAAGATATTTGTTAGCTTGGTATCTCCCCCTAAATCAATTGTAATTTTAAATGAATTGCCGTAACTTCAATGTAACACTGATATTGTTTTTATAAAATGTCAGTCAAACTGACAGCAAGTTTAACCTTGTATTGTCCCTGCAGTGGAGCATACAGAGTTTTAAGACACAATTAAATCTGAAAAACTGACAAACACTTCATCAGCTTCTTAATGAAATAATGGAAATTTAACTACCTTTCACAAGAGAAAATTAACATTTTAATTCTTAGTTAAGGATTTTACAAAACTCATAGAAGTTATTCTGCAATATTCGAAATGATTCAGTAATATTTTCTATACTGGTAAAGGACAGTTTTACAAGATCTGTTTTTAAAGATATTACTTCAAAACAGCACAGCTAGTCAGCTAAAATAAAACAAAATTTAAAACCCTGCCAAAAAGTCATATGGCCTTCAACTCAAAAGGAAAAAGAGGGTGCTATGTTCTTGTGGAAGGGACATAAAGCCATCAGAAAAGAAGTATTTGGTTTTAACAGTTTCAGATCTTTTTACAACTATCTGGACAAACGCTGAGCCTACTAAGCAGTTTTTAAATTTTGCTTTATATTTAATTTTTAATTTAAAAATACTAATTTTTAAAGTTAATTTATGTTAGGTTTGTCTGAACTGTACAAATAAATAAATGAGGAGGAAAAAAAAAATGTCTGTTTCAGACAGGACAGAAAAATGCTGTCACTTCTAACCTTCTAGTTCCCTGTGCTGCCTTCACAGCACTCAATAGCATTAACTAATCATGATGAACTTCCACCAAAATTAGTGGCATCAGCAGTACCAATGAGAACAGGAGAAGGGAGAGTATTTTCAGCATGTGTATTTCTGCACTGAAAATTTTCCCTCTGAATAGTTATTAACTCTTAGGGAATGAAGGACTCTATTGCCCAGATTCCTTGTTCTCCCACGAGAGCATTAACTCCTGTGTGTCATACTGCTTCACAACAAACCAACGAAATTTCCTTTTATTACTAAATAAGCCCAATGATTTTATTTGTTTTGTTTTCAGGTACAAACACTTAGAGAAGATAAAATCAACCTCCTTCAGAATCTCCTACAGTAAAGTAGCCTCATTTTGGAATAGCTAAAAATACAGTTTTGCTGATTCTAAGTAATTTTCCATAAAACTTGCTATTTTTTTTTTTTTAGTTTGCAACAGTGAAGATGTGTGGTACCTATTTGGGAGATTCCTATCTCCCAAATTTCTCTTATCCAGCTAGTGGAATTAAAAAATTACTTATACTTTCAAAGCATATTGACTTTCCATCTGTTGAGTTTGATGTTATGTTTACTTTCTCCATTTCTGCTTTCTATGCAACAGTTTAAAAGGAGTGCAATGCTTTATGAGCTGCCCCACTTAACACAGCCTTTATTTTTCAAGCTGAGGTCCCACATATATAAAAATCCCTTCATTAGTAAGTTCATTTTGCTTTAGCAAACTTTGTTTGCTTGAGGTATTTGTCTTGTTCTGTTTAACAGGACTATAGCCAGCTGTAAGCTACCGACCAGAGTAACCTTTTCTCAAACACAGTGCCACTTATGACAAAGTTCAAATTCCTCCTAGTGGAGGTAATTTTCTGAGATTCCCTCTACGGATGATGACAATTCAGAGATGCTATACTGAGTTCCTGAAGTGCCTTAAAATTATCTATGTACTGACTAAAATAGATTACTAACTAAAGAATAATAATAAAAAAAAAAGTCACCTTAGTCTAGTCACTTTGATCTGCCTTCACAGTCAAAGTCTTCACCTGTCCTTCCAAAGGGTGAAGTTTGTTCCTTTGAGGCTGAAAGGGGGATGAGAATTTCAGAACTGCTTCTGCATCTTGGAGTCAAAGTCCAATCACCTCTTAAGGCACTGTAGACAGACACCCTTCGTTAAAAGAAATGTCCCCTCTGGAATGAGGAGTTTCAGTCTTTTCTCAAAAGAGCAAGATTCACATTTCTTTCTTTTTTTTTTTTGTCATGCCTCTTACTGATCCACGCTCTTACCTAAGTATTCTGAGATCACTGTATTAAATATTGCTTTAACACACTGTGATTTTAAAAATATTTGTTTCCAGGAAATCTGCACAGAAACTTTTCAAGTTCTTTCTTCCTCAATATAAGAGCTTCAAACACAACAGCTACTTACTTTCTGAGGTAGCACCAAACATTCCCATTTCACCTCTGTCTGCTACAGCTTCATCAGTAGTACCAACTCCTCCTGAGTGAAGAAAACAAAGAGCTCTTAAAATTCTCATTGAAACATTTTGCTGGTAAATTACATCTGTCTTCTAATTAATGGTTTTGAAAACTACTTGCCAAAGTGACTCTTTCTCCAAGTGGAAGGTCTGGCAAAACCCAGCTACAATCAAGTGATAAGACATAGTCTGTGCTCTTCATAAACTTATTTTTCCTCCTAACACCTCTGAAAACATCTTTTTCTGACCCTCACCTCTCTGTGCTCCAGAATCTATGAGCAGAAAAGAGAAGCATTTTGCTTTTTCCTGTTGAGAGATGCAATAGCAATGTGGTGTAGATTAGGCGTTCTCTTTTCCTTACCAGAAAGCAGGGACACCAAACTGTAGACATATTACCAGAAACCTACGGCATTTTGTGAGTGGAGACAGGAGAAACAAAACCGATCTCATTCTTTAAGTTCTCTTGAAAGATTCAGTACATTTGTGAAATACACATGGATGTAGCCACTAGAGTAAGGCCATTACTAACATCTAGCACCCCAAAATCTTCTCTTCGTACTTTGTAAGTGAGGGGTGAGTTCAAGAGTGGTCTAATAGAGAATTAGCAAGCATAAAGGAACACTCAGCTGAGGTGCGATGTCTGGATGTCCCTGGACTTCCAGAAGATACATTGAGGCCAATTCCTTTGGTTTCATTCCCTCACAGCAGAAAATAAAAACCAGGAACTATCCTCAAAACATACGAATACACTTGTTAAAGTAGTTTAACACATTAAATACAAAGCCATCATTTGCAAATGGCATTTGTGCTGCCATTTTGGTAAGTATCTAAGGCAGAATAGCCACTGTACGTGCAAAACCCCTTTGTTTTGCTATCAAATATCTTTGGGGTTTTTATGTAGTCTGGTTCTTGTAGGGTTTTTTTTCCTACAAATTTTAAATAGTATTAACAGATAAGGTAAAAACAGCATCTTCATTTGATTCAGCTAGTAGGCTGGACCCCATGCCTGATCTATTAGCACCCTCATTCAAAGAGAAGAGAGAAAAATAACTAGAATTCAAGCAGCACGCTAATGGTGACAGCTGTCATATTGGTCCACACGTTGTGGCTTACATGTCATTGGTGTATCCACGTAAAGTAGAAAGCTACCAGACAACAAAAGTATTTGCAGTAACAAGCTTTAGTGTCCTAGAAAGTGTGGAAAAAGAAAACAGCACTGGTTAGCCTGCTTTTTGCAAGAAACAGATAACACAGCTCAACAGAAGTAGCATCAGAAACACAGAAAGATTGTCGTAAATGCTGCACCCATTTTTGAAGACAAACAGTTCATCAATTGACCAGTCGCCAAGATCAGCTGTTTCAAGGCCGACTCAGCTCTGATAGACTGACTGATCGAGAGGTACAGGGGGTTTTCAGGGGATTCCTTTGACAGGAAAACCCCAAGACAGCGGTGCAACCCAAATCCTGCTGCCAGCTCTCCTGCAAGAGGCTGACGTGGCACAGGAGTTGCTGGGGCAAGAGAGACCATCCATCCGTCCGTCCCCCAGTCCTTAAATTTGTGTCGGGAGCTAGCTCTCTGCCCACAGCGAGCACACAGCTCAGGGGCACCAACAGCAGCAGAGGAGGTGGCTTGTGTAGTGGGACACTGAAGTTTTGCCAGCGGCAGAAGCCTCACAAGGCAGCCTTAGGAGCCCAGCGAGCAGACAGGGTTCCTCTGAGAAAGAGGGAAGAAGTAAAGACCAGATGCTGCTGCGGTGGGTGGGGGAGGTTGTGCGGCAGGGCACAGGAGTTCTGTCCTCCTTGCTCGTGAGTCCTACGTATCTGTTTGTAGTCTGTGACCGCTGTTTTTGCCATGGTCTCCACCAGGCACAGAGCTTGCCCAAGAAAGACTGTGGCGACCCAAACGGAGGGCCTGTTCCGAACTGTGGCTGCAGGTCTCTGGCTGCAGGGAGTGCCAGAGCCTGCTGCTGCCAGAGGAGGGCGGCGGACATTCCACTTGCGTGAGGTGCAAAACGGTGGAAGATCTGCTCACCATGGTGGTCGAGCTGGAAGATGAGGTGGAGAGACTGAGGGCCATCAGGGACTGTGAGCGGGAGATCGACTGGTGGAGTAGCTCCCTGGCGTGCCAGAGGGAAAGGCACCAGGGAGATACCCCACAATTGGGGATGGACCCCCTGCCCTGTCAGGCAGATGAGGGGGAACTGAGGGATGGGGAGGGTTGGGAGAGGGTCCCTGCTCAGCGTCGTGAGCAAACCCCCCCTCTGCCTATCATGTGTCCCCGCATCCCCCTGAGCAACATGTTTGCAGCATTGGACACTGAAGGGGAGGTAAGTGGGGAGGTGCAAGAAGGTTCCCCTGAGAGGTTTCCAAGGGCGAGGCAGTCGACTCTGTGCATTCAGACTGCCTCTGCCAGGAAAAGAAAAAGGGTGGTTGTGGTAGGCAACTCCCTTTTCAGAGGAACGGAGGGGCCCATTTGCAGACCAGACCCGAGTTGTAGGGAAGCGTGTTCCCTCCCTGGGGCCCTGGTCAGGGATGTAACTAGAAAACTCCCGGAGCTGGTTCACCCCACTGATTGCTACCCACTACTCACAGTTCAGGTGAGCAGTGATGAAATTGCTCAGAGTTATCCAAGTCATAACATTAGAGTTTTAATTTCTTATGTAAAATATAAAGTTTACTTAATCTTTATTATTTCTAATCATCTCTATACATCTGCTGAGCTAGATGAGAATGAAAAGGTCCAGTAAGACTGGTTCTGCAGAAAACTGATGGACTTTATCGGTGCCATTTGATGTGAAATACTTAAGGTTAGGTATCCAAATACATTTACGCAAACTATGCATCACTGTGGTTGGATTATTAAACTAAAAAGACAAAAAGGCTCAAATATTATCCATTCAAAATAGAGGAATTTTGAAGACTCATAGTGGCATAGCATTAGGCTTTTCACTCCAGCACCCAGAGGTAATCACTAGCGCATTACATGCTGAAACTTAGCACTTGTCCAATATAATTTCTCTAAAAACTGATAAACGTTAAAGGTTAGCAACATTTTATTTTTCTGCAGAAAAATTGTTCAGAAGACCATGATTCTTGTCTCTCTACATAGCGAAGGGGTGGGGGGCACCTCCTTCCATAGAGTTCAGCTAAAGTTCCCTTGAGATGTCTGTAAGGAAGATGCCATTTACCTATAATCTTTCAAAAACATCACCATTTACAGCTCATAATTCAGTTCCAATTTTCTTCATAGTTTCTTTGTATTTGGAAATATTCTTCTTTCTCCCCTTTTTTCATAAGTCTGCTTCTGTTTTCATGTACACCCATCAAATTTAGATTACATCATTCAAAAAAATATTAGTTTGGCAGGTAAGTGCAGCATTGCATAAAAGCTGCTAGACTGCTACAGCATTTTCATTACCCTTTCACATCAGGAAAAATGATGATCATGCTTGGTAAACACAATTACTATTTATATATCTTTATCTGAGTGATGAAATACCTACACTTTAACACTAAATATCTCAGCAAAGCAGCACATTGTCACTTTAAGAAAGAAAGAATATGATGTGTAAAGCGAGGAACAGAGCAATAAGAAATCAATCATATGAACTTATTAAAGCACCACAGCAAGCTTTTCTCATCCGACAAGTTGTTTCTAGATTATCTTTAAAGGAATGAAACATGAGTAATTTTAAAAATCTGAGTGCCAATAATCATGTCGCAGGTTATGTGTCACCTACCATGAACACATTATTATTCAAGAATACTTGTTTGCTTTTCTATGTAGTTCCAAGGAAGAACTGTTAAAAGACATACTGGATCTGATTTTCACATATACTAAGGACAAGTATCATTACATAAAGCTTTGTGAGGCATGTTTCGTGTATATACTGAAAAAAAGTCGTAAACCAAGGTGTGGAAATCTTGAAGCATTCAAAAATATTATGCAAGCAGAGATCTATCTTCTACAACAAAACACCTGTTATATGGTAAGTATGTATAATTTTAACAGAGTTAATGCTTCACACACTAAGATTTAACAGTAAATTTGACCCTGTGTCTTAATTTCACGATAAATGTCTTCAATGTTGCAAACATCAGTACAGTGTGCAGTAATTTGAGAAAAGACTAGCTATATTAAAAATATGTAAGTTAAATAATTTATGTGTTAATAAAGACATTACAGAGACGTATGTTGCTCATTGGAAGCTGTAGCTATATCATATTATCCATTTCTAAACACAACTTCATTTTAAACCTTGTTAATTATAGAAATGGCTTTGAAACCATTGCTTACAGCAATAACAACATAATTTCATATAATATCTTCATACATTTGTCACTGATGTAAGACACATTTTTTTAAAAATACCCATATTGTAATTTTCCCCAGACTTCCAACATGTGGAGAAAATGCAATGTACAATACCACTCCTACAACTCCCAGTCGTTTTTAGAAGGAATCCTTGCAGGTGGCATCAAATGGCATTGGGTTTTGTAGCTAAAGACATCTACTAGAAATTAAGTCAGTCCATACCCTAACCTCTTCAGGAGGAGAAATATCAGCAGTCTCTTATATTCCCATTTGTTTCTTTGGAGGCAAAATCAAGCTTTGACATTTCTTGCTATTTCTTATGTTAGAAATACCCAGTTCCTCTTTCTTAAGACATTATAAAGCCACTTCATGAAATTGAAAGTTTAAAGTCTGCATAACAAATCACTTCACTAGAGTCATGTAATTAGCTTGCCTTGAGAAATTCCAGTAAAAAAACATGTTTTCAGTAATTAGTAACAGTGAGAAGAGATTAGAAAATAGAAAATCGCTAAAATCCTGGTGTAGCAATATAGTCTACTTTCCTTCTTCCAGTAAAGTTAATAAATGGTACAACAGTACAGATTTAATACTTTAAAATATATTTCATTTTCTATAAATAAAGAAATTGAGCAGCTAAACTCTTAAAACAAATGAAATAGATAAAAATGTTCCCCCCTTAACTTTTTGGTAAAATCATGTAGCCATTCACAGAGAAGCAGTGACTTCCGTTAAAGGTTATTCACTGCCTGAGCTTTCTCTTTTCCTTTCTAAACTAGAGGTCTTTAAAACATTTATACTTGATATCAATCCTCATTGGGATAAATCTTGTTGTCTGCCCCTATTTATTTTTGTAAACATACTCAGATGCTCCAGTTTTTTAAGACAAAAATCATCCTTTTATATCAGATGCAGAGTTCTTGATACGCTTCTTTTTTTGACTGTAAATTCTGTTCTATGACTCACAGACTGCCTATAATCCCTTCAGCAATCCATGTGCTCATCCTTTTTAATATCGTCCTGTTCCTTTTCTTCACAGCTTCAATGTTTGTGATGCCAACAATGACATAATCTTAACCGTGACATACATGTCTTCTTGATAAATATCATTATTGGAAATTGATCTTTTAAGTAAAAAGACTGCTAAAATATTCATGCATGCATAGGTATGTGTATATAGTGTATAAGAAGATTTGATGGCAAGATACACTTGATTATTTACCTCATAGAGGACAGGGTAAGTCAGACTTGTCAGGGAGACCTTCTTGCTGAGTCACAAGTTTCAAAGAATCTCCTTGCTTTCTAAACTCCTACTCAGAAGAGTCTAGGTGCAGCTGGATCCAGTCCTAGTTCCTGACATGGTCAACAGTTTATGTCTAAAGGACTGCATATGCACAGTGAATCTAAGATATCATCTTACCCAAACTTATAAAATTTATCATGCATTAGTCACTTATTCAGGATCTGTTGCAGCAAGAAATCTGTCCAGAAGTTTTGTGTCTCTGTCTCCAGCAGTCACACCTCTCTCGGGGTCATCTTGCTCTCTCAGTCAGCTCTTTTCCAGGATTGTGGTTTAAGGACTCTCCCTGCCCCAGGATCATCATCCAGGAATAGGCTGAGCCTTGGTAATTGGGTTGTGTGCAGGTGCACCGTGCATCATTCGTTTGTATATCTGTATATTTGTATACTAGCATTATTATCATAATTATTATTTTCAATATTATCATAGTTTTGTTATTAAATTGTTCTTATCTCAATCCATTAATCTTTTTTCCCGTTATTCTTTTATTCTCTCCCCATCCCCAGGAGGGGGGAGGGTGAGTGAGAGGATGAGGTATTTTACCTGCTAGATGGGTCAAACCACGACAGATGATAGACTCACAGTCATATTTGCATACCAGCTATAGATATTAGTTTCTTCCAAATTTGACTTGAATCAGACATTGACCATTGTGGTTAGGTGGACACACTGCTGAAATTAGCCCTAGGCTATGGTGTTGTTATCAGTTGAGACAGATGCATCCATTACAACCAGATACAGCCATTATGACAGCCACTGGTGGTTATCCCTTGAGCAGGGTTAAGGGAAAATCAAGGTCAGAAGGGAGAAATACACCATCTCAACACCCCAGAGCAGAATTCAGGTCACCCAGGCAAGTTTAATTATGATATTTAGTACATCTCAAAGGATCAATTTAGCATTTGAAATTGCTAAAGAAAATTAGAATCGTGTTTCTGAATTGCATTATTGTATTTCCCTGACATCTTTCTTCACTGGTAAGGTTTAGACCTTTCAGTCTACATTACAGAGTTCTGCTCGTTGAGCTTAGAAAGTAATGGGCAGCATCTGTGCCTTGTCAGTATCACTTAGCCTATGTGGGTAAGAGAGAGCAAACACAATACCGGGCAGCGTTGTCCAGTAAGACCCAAAGCATTTTCAACTGTTGAAGCCATGCAGAAGTTTAAAAGGAGTTGACACTGAGTATCTACTGAGGAGGAGAGAAGGAAAGATAGACTGTCAGTAGGTTTCATAAGGTCTTACTAAAAGGAAAATAAACTAATAGAAACTTTGCTTTGTTCAGTTTCATTCAGTTGCCTATGTGGCAGGTAAATGAGTCTCTAATGATTACAGTCTCCGTCATAACTGGAACCAGTACACTTGGATACTGCCTGGGAGTTTCTCTGTTTTTTCAACAGATCCCCTGATTGAATAAGGAGGAGGGGGTGGGGGAAGCAGTCAAGAGTTTTCTTCCTGTATCTAGAAAAGAAATCACCTGTATAAATATTTTCTCTGTACTGTAATAAGAACCACAGAGTTTTCAGTCTACATAATTTACTTGGATTTTTAAAAATTAACTCTTCTAGGCATTTTGGATACACACAATTTTCTAGCACAATATCCAAACATGTTTAAGTATTGTTATCTGCTCAACCAATTTATCTTTTCCAGTAATGAAGTGGAAGCAAGTGACATAGTGATGGGCTGGTGATTCACGTCTAGGTCAAGACATACCATAAGGATGTCGGACTGTAATTTAGAGAATGAAAAGAAAACAACTCTTCAAGAAACTCTTCTTATTCTCAAGCTCCATGCATTGTATCTAGCTGTTAAGTACTCCCACTTTCAGTTTAACAGTTATAGGAAATCTTTTTAATAATAGTGTCCAAGTACTAGTTAGACCCAAGATAGGAAACGACTGACATGATAATATGCTAATAAAATTCATAGAATTTGAAAGATACTAAATTCTTAGCATTTCCTCCCTCATACACAAGACTGCAATGAAAAGTTAAAACTCATTCTTAGAAATGTATTCTTCGTTAAATCCAATCTTACTCATATCACACTTTAAGTGCCTTTTTTTTCATTTTGGAAATGAATTTCACTGTCAATTATAAGATGGAGCAAGGGAATAAATATGACAGCCTTCCAGCTATAAATTGACAGTTCAGCATTCAATGAAAATGGAAAATTTAATGATCTTGTAAGACAAGTCAGATGTTAAGTGAAATGAAAGCATTGATTTTTTTTGTGCTTCTTTCCCCCATTCTGACTGCATCAAATTCAAAAAACACTATTTTTTCCTCAACTTCAATAAGAGCCAAAAGATACATTATTTTTAAGTTTCATAGAAACCCTGTAGTCCAAGGATCATGAATTGACTGGAACCAGGGAGACTAACACAGATTAGTCTCTGCTCTTTCTGTCTACAGGTAAAAAAAACACTTGAAAATGCCAGTTCAGACTACAAAAAGTTAATGAGTTGAACAAGTGAGCCAGTCATGTGGGAATGTCATCATCCCAATGGGATACCCATGAACTTTAAAGACCATACAAGCTTGTGCCTATCTAGACCATGGTTGCCATTCTGGGCCCATAAAGACCTTGAAACCCAATGTTACCAAGACCATCTGCCAGTCACTTTCCCATGTGATGTTATCCAATCAAAACAGAAGGAGCATAATAAATTGCTTCAATAAACCTGTCAGGTTTTATACAATATTTATGATTTTGGGTTTCAAGCATAAAGACCATGTGGAATGGGCAGGACAGAAATGAAAGGGGTTTTTTTCAGCTCCAGAGTTCTATAGCCTCTGTAAAGCATATGAAATACCAGAAATCACTTATAAACAATTTATGCATATTCCTAGGAAGCAGTTTTATAAGAAACAGTGACATGAAGGAAAAAGAAACTTTGCAGAAAACATGTGTCGTTGCTTCCATTGAATCAAAAATCTTACCGGTGCTTTCCCAGATAAAAATGTTACAATAGGTCTGTTCTGTGTCTGAAGAATATCTTCCATATCTCACTATACAGACTCCTTTAAAATCACTGTTAAACATGCAGAGAGTTGCCATTCTTTCTTTGATGTCGTTATTATCATCCAACTCTGTAGCACTCTTGACAGGCAGGCTGAGACATAAATTCAAAAGCAGGATGTCTGTCAGTTGGCACATGAGTGTCTCTAACAACAGAACATCATTCTAGCTGGGTCAATTAAGAAAACACAAAAGGAAAATAATTGCAGGAGGATTCCAGTACTGAGACAGGTGTCGAGAAGCTAGTTCCAAAGTTTTCCCTTTATTCTTAATAGTACATGTAGAAATCGAGTAACACTTGTCTTCTCTATCTGCAGGCTTCCTGTTTGTTTAACACATGCTAACAATTGATGAGTCTCTCAGCAGACTGTTTAAGAGAATCCAGACAGGAGCAGTCCATGTTTACAGAGAAGCTGACGTCTGAGACTGAGGTTCTGACCCCGACTGCAATGGGCAGAAGAGAAAGTGTCTGTGATGAACTAGAAAAGATTTGAAGGCAGTTTCAAAGCAGAGGAAAATACTCTAAGATTACATGTCTCTTTGAAGAAGAGGCATTAGCTTAGTATCAGTGCAATATAGATATTACTGAACAAAGCTCTTTGACCTATGCTGTGACCTATGCTAAATGACTGAAGAGACTCTCCAGACAACACATATTTAAAGACCAAGCTACACCACAGACAGAGGGAAAAAAGAATCTGAATGTAAGAAGGAGAAATAAGATAAAAATAACGAGATATGTAGTCATGGGATTGATGTAATATAGTGCAATTCCCTCAGGTCATGCATGTCTAGAGTGTAGCAATAATCATTATGTTCAACAAAAATTACCTCAGTGAGCTGCAGTCCAGGACGTATCACCTTCTCTGTATCCCTATTCACAGTTAGCACAACAGAAAGTCCAATAATCCCCAATCAGAAATCCTACATGTAGCTGAGTTTGTCATTACACTTCCTGTGCATTGCATGTTTTCTGTCACCTTCTATAGTTTATTGTCACAAAGTGGGAGGTTCCCTTTTGTGTATTCAATTTTGGATCCTGATATGTCATCAAGTGAGTCTCCACTGAGTGCCCACATATCACACATTAAAAATGTACCAATCTTTACCCCTGAGAAAATGCATGCAGATGAAGAAGCATCCTTTGTACTCTGCTGCACCTTCTCATCAAAGACAAGTCCACTGCAGATCTGACAGCTGTGAACCAGTTAAGCAGTGAAGGACATTGAAAGTGCTATGAGAAAAAGTTCTGGGCATTATGTGTGCTGGTTTCCCAAGGCAATTTTTTCTCAGTTTTTGTTTTGTGTACCCCTAAAATACAATTACAAAGCTTATTTCAGAGGAAGAGACTTCTTCACAGCAAGACACCTCCAAAGCCTTCAGTTTTCACTGTAATCGTTGTAAAATGGATGAAGGCAGTCTATCGCAGTAAGGCACCGCTTGCACTGCTTTGGTTGCAATGAACTGCCGGTCTTTACAGTAAGGGAGGAAATAAAAAGTCCTTTACAGAAAATTGGTTAGAGCTAACTGGCTGAAAAACAACCACATATTTCCAGTTTTCACTTCAGCAGTTTTCAGTCCTAGAAAGTTACAGCAGAAAGTAACAAGGCATGTGACACTTGAGGAAATAGTCCTCCTCTTATGAGGTGATGGAATTTCCTAAAACAACATGTATCTTCTGCAGTGCAGCATTCTGATGGTTTAGGTATATTATGCACAACAGTCATAATAAAAGAGCAGAAATTATGTAGAAGAAGGTTCTGTATGTAAAAGAAAAACAACTTTCCCTTGTTTCTCAAGAGGAAATGGAGAAGCTGACCTTCCACGGGTGTTTTTTCTTCCCCTATCTGTCAGCCACCTTCAAAATTATTTACAAGCAGACCTAAGCTTTACAAATAAGTGTTATTCACTTTGTTTCAAGCTTATTCAGTCACTAAATCTCTACTAAATACCCAACTCCCATTTTCTAGTGTCTTGATGTCTGCCTTTAGTGAGACCCAAATTACCAAGCACCTTGTATCTTCCAAGACAGGCTTTTATGCCTTTCCTCCTACTTTCCTCTGTTTGCTCACATGCAATTCCTTTTTATTAGTTTGTTTTTTGGACACCCAGAGTGGACTTTCCCCAGACAGAAGGCAGATGCCTTTTCTCATTGATGAGTCTACATCCACTGTAACACAAGTGTCATATGGGCTTTGACATTAGAAAGATTCTGTATCCAACTCCATAGCCAACTTTTCATGTGTGGTTAAATTAAGCGTTAATTCTAAAAGCAGTGATAATCTGACATGTCTACTAACCTTAGAAGATAAACTTCCAGCACACCCAAAAGTTAACATATTTTCTGACTGACTGCTATTCAGAAGTCTTTTCTAGCTTGGCTGGAGTTTATGAACAGTAATTAATGGATTCCCTGGACAAACAATTTAATGTTTTTAAATGAAGGAGAAAATTAAGCTCAAGCATGAGCAACCGTGGATGCAACCTGACTTAGCACAGTTATGTAAGAGAGGTAGTTATTTGAAAAAAGCTCAAAGCATAGTAATGACAAGGAATAATATTCTGGTGATAGTTTATGGAATGCAAAAGAGACATTTTAGACAGTAAGGCAGTAACTACTAGAAAATTGTCCATGGAGGATAACAGGGTGCAAAAGAGATTGAGCAGACATGGGAGACTGAAGAGCTGATGTTCAAGAACTTCAAGTGAAAAGAGAGCAAAAAGGGAGCAGATTATACCAACTCTGTCATCTCCACTCTCTCCAAAAGGATGGTGAAGGAATCAGCTGGTGGATGACAACTTCAAATAAACTTATATACCATATAGTGCACATCTATTCACAAATAGGAAAACACAATAAAAAATATGCAATAACATGTAGACATCTTCTCTTAGAAATGTCCATGTCCAACCTCTACATCTACAGTATCCTCTAACCACTGCCAAAATAAAGAAAATAAGGGAAGATATGAAGTGCAACCCCTTTTTACAGCTAGCAGAATTCCTTGCAGAATGCATTTCAAAACACGGACACACAAACTTTGTTTGAACACATTGTTCAAATACCTAGCAGTGGACTCCAAAATGTTAGGGTACTGTACATAGCAAAATTAAGGAAGTGTAAAAACAAAGAAATGAAAGACACATGCAACGTGAACTTAACAAGATATTTAATGCTGAATGAAGTTCATTTATTTCAGAAGGATGTTGGCCAAATTTCCAGTAGTATAGCAGGTATCCATTAGCACAGGGATGTTGGGAACAGGGAATTTTGAAGTGACTACAGAGACCAGGAAATACTTTAAGTGTGCAAATGGTAATGATGCCTTACTCTGAGTTACTGCACTCAGACCTCAGTGGGGAAGAGAGACACCATTCCCTCACAAAACTCGTGAGCCTGTTTCATGGAAAAAATAATAGCCATGATGTCTGAAGCTCTCACAAACCCATCTTCAGATGAGTGGGTGTCAAGCTGCACCTCCCAGCCAAAACTTGGAATATTGACAAAAATATGCTTTGGAGAACTGTAGAGTTATGATGAATCTGGGATGCATTTAAGAAGTGTTGTATCAGCTTTGCCTATCAAATGAAAGCAGAAAACGCATGTTTTATTAATATTTCTCATCCTGAGTTCATGTAGGTCTGAAGAATCTTTGTCTGAAAGTGTTTTATTGCCTTTCCTGAACACTATAAAAAATAAAGGTGAAAAGCAACTCCTTAGATTGTGTTGTTTTGCTTCACTGAGCCTCACTTAACTCATTAGGATCGTAGTGGAGTTTGCAGTTTCAACGTTTAAGCTCTTTTGTGAATCAGCCTATCAGAAATAACACTTTAGCTACATGGAACAAAATGTGTGTGTCACGATTTTTAGATCATCTTTTGCCCGTTCACTGTCTTTTTCAGCTGTGGAAAACCAGTAACTCTCAATATTTGTATGACATTTTTATGTTCATGTAGGAATGTTAACTAAAACTCACTGCTTTTTACAGGTTTTTCCTAAACAAAACAAAACAATAAAATAATATTTTGATCTACACAGAGATAATTAATTTAATACAAAGGTAGATGTAGTGGAAGCACTTCAGTATAGTTCCATAAACATAGCTCATTTGATTTCTGAACCACTTCAGTCTAATATCAGCATTCTTCTTTTGCACATAAAAGGTAGCCCAAAACTTTCTAATGGGTAAGAGTCAAAAGTGAAGGAGCCATATATGTTATTGTCAAAACGTTATGTACCGTTCTCAGCTCCACGATTTCTCCCTCTGCTCCTGACCACATTTTTTAAAAAGACATACCATGGCCATGCAGAAGGTTGTCAGAGAAGGGACCACCTGTTCTGCAAGGGCAGGTGATCCAGGAGTAGTGCTGTGGCTGATGTGAGCAGTGAGATCACCAACAAGGTGTCAGGAGGAAAAGCAGGAATCCTAGGTCAGGATCAGGTCCAGAGACAATGATCAGGATTGGGCTCAGTACAGTAACAAGGCAGCCAAAAATCAAGCCAGGCCAGCCAGCAGGTCTGGGTCAAGGTGGGAACTGGGTAACCACACATCTGGTTACAGAGCTACAATGTAAAACAGGTAGGGACCTGACTTGGGTCAAGAACACCTTCCAGGGCAGAGGGGTCTAGCATTCGTTAAGAGGATAAAAACAAAACCAAGAAAGAAATTTCAGCTTTCTTTCCATAGATAAAATTGTTATTTTACTGAAAATCTTAATAATACAATTGCTTTTGTGTCCTTTTTCTAAAATAAAACATACTTTTTAAAAATGAGCAAATTTTAAGAGACCGTAAGCTTCACACTCTTGGCTTAATTGCAACAAGAGAGATGTTGTAATCATCCTCTTGGGTGCTGAATAATGCCAATACTGTTGAAGAGTTCTGTCTAACACAGTGTCTTTGACCAGCCAATAACAGATGTCCACATAAGTTGTAGTAACAGGAAAATGTGGAGTGATGTTTCCAGTTGAAGGGTTGGAGTCCTAAGGAACTTGGATAGCTAAAACCCTACATATTTACTTCAATAATTTGTACACCTCATCCTTATTGGGTCATCATGGTAATTCCATCCTACTACCTCACAGCTCACAATAATTTATGTGATTGTGGAGAACAATAGCATAACAGCACTGTGGTGGGTTAGCCCTTGGCTGGGGGCCAAACCACACACATACCCACTCACACAGTCCCTGCCCCCACCCAATCATAGGGGAGAGAATTAAAGAGGTAAATGGAAAAGGTTCTGACTGAGCAGAACCAGCCCGATTGGCAGATCCTCTAGTGTTGACTAGCCAAGTGGCTTTTGCTAAATGTGTATCCCAGTTTTTGGGGTAAAGCAAAAAAAAGGCTCATGGCTTGAGATAAGGACAATTTAATAACTATACTACAAAACTAAACTACAATAATATTGGAAATAATACTATATACAAATATACAATGTGATACACAGTGATACTGCCCCTCCCCACCCGATGACCAAAGGCCCAGCCACTCCCGGACAGTGACCCCGGAGGAGGGAGAGAATAGGTGATACACAATGATACTGCCCCCCACCCGATGACCAAAGGCTCAGCCTGTTGCCGGCTAACGATCCCCAGAAACTGCACTCACGATTCCCCCAAACAATGGTGGGGGGGGGGGGGGGGGGGGGGCGACC
>WKFP01011219.1:0-17549 GCA_011057875.1 Pterocles orientalis
CAGAGAAGAGCCTGGCTCCATCCTTCTGACACTCACCCTTCACATATTTATAAACATTGATTAGGTCACCCCTCAGTCTCCTCTTTTCCAGACTAAAGAGACCCAGCTCCCTCAGCCTTTCCTCATAAGGGAGATGCTCCATTCCCTTAATCATCCTCGTGGCTCTGCGCTGGACTCTCTCCAGCAGTTCCCTGTCCTTCCTGAACTGAGGGGCCCAGAACCCCCTGAAACACTGTTGCTCTGCTTCAGATAAAGTATTACAGACTGATAATACATGAATATATTTGATTTTTAACTTTATGTAGACACTAGTAGAACTGATTCACTGAGGAAAATTATACCTGTCCCAGTAACAAACTTTGTGTTGCCTCAGACAAGTGGGTAGACTTCTGTAAGGTGGCTTCAGAGCTCAAAGGATTACTAGAAGGACTAGTACTGTTTTGTGGGTTTTTTGATGGTACAACTGAAAAGCAGGCACAAACAAGAGAGTTATCTGACCGTTGGAGAAGGCATTTGTATCCTGTGTCTGTGGTAGATTGCAGGTGACTGATCTGGTCTGTTCTGAAACATGCTGGAAAGGGATTGCTTGGTCTTTTTCACTAATTCTTTTGAAAAAAGCCTCCCTCTCTCCCTTTGCTGATTGAGCAAAAGGTAGGGGAAAATTCTCTTCTCTATTGCTGGCGCTTTAGCAGTCTGGCCTGTTCTAGGCTTCTGTCTCAGTCTTGAATATTACAAGATTTGTTGCTGTTACAGGCTTTTTGTTGCTTACCCAGTGTTCTCACTGTCTCTTTTCTTGCTGTGTGGCTTCTCATCTTGCAGTGGTCAAAGAGGTCCCTGCATCTATTTTAGCTCTGAGTGTGTGTGGTGCAGTCAAGCTGCCTGACCAATGCAGCAAGAGGGTAAAAAGTTTGTGGGACTCATCAAAACCTCTGAGTATAGGAAAGCTAACTGTGAGGCTGGTAATGTTCTTTGCATTCATTAACTGACTTTAGAAATCTAGGTTCTGCAGGATCTGGTAAACCAAGTGTGTCAGGTCAAGAAGCTAAACTGGAGACACTAAGTTTGGGCAACCTCTTCTTTTACTGTTGTGTTTAGCAGCAATAAATTGTGTATTATAGCACAGTCTTTTGAGGCTGCTTTTAAAATGGCTTCTTGACACCTCTTAAAAGCAGTGTATTTAGATGGGACATTAAAGTTGTGCTTGGGTGTTCCGAGCTGTGCTGCATCTGACTCTAATTGTTGTAATAACATTTAAAAAAAAAGGCAAAACTTCAGATTGTGATTCTGTCAGTGTGAAAAAATTGGTCAAGACATCACTTAATAACTTTATTCAGCAAGAGATCTGGTAAGCAGCAGTATCACTTGCCCAAAGGTCTCGGGCTCATTGTCTAGTAGAGAGCTGTAAGAATAGTGATGGTAACAGGTTTTGTTTTCTCCATTCTTTGAAAAATGTAAATACCTTTTTCTTGTAGCCCAAAAGCAATGGTGAAATGCCAATTAGTTATGTTTTATAGTCGCATGCTGGTGTCTTTATGTTGTACTATTGTACTTAAAGATACGGTCGAATCTACAGAGTTGTTTGAGTATCTGATTCAAGTCAAGGTTGGAGGGGGACAGGTATCTTGGCTCTAGAGCTGATCATGTCAGTCACTGATGGGTATCTGGGGACCTTCTTATGAAGATTGATTCTGTTCCCCAGGATTGGCAAAGTAAGTCTCAGTTAATTCTGAAGAAATACTTGGACTAAAAGGCTTTTTTTCTTGTTGTCTCTGGAAACCTTAGGGGCTAAAGGTGAAAACCTTCCAAGGGAAACGTAAATCCTCACTGGTTTTGTGGCAAGCTTGCCTTGTTTGTGGCATACGGTTCCCACTCTCAAGCCACACTTAACCTAAAAACAGAGAAGCAAGAAAGCATAGGTATTTTTTTATTTAACTGCTTTGTTTGTATGAGGAATTTTAATGCCACTTAGTGATATCACAGGGTGCTGGGCAGTTGAAAACAACTTGCACATAAAATGTGTAGCACATAAGAAATAATTGTTTTTCTTATACTGGTGTTAATATTAAATAAGGGAGAAAAGTGACACAATATTAAGCCATAACTTATAGTAGTGTAAGAGATTGCAAAATTGGTTCTTTTATGTCTTGATTAGAGATGAGTACTGAAGCAGAACAGCAGCTTCTCCATGATGCTAGAAATGGAAATGCTGAAGAAGTTAAACAGCTGTTGGATACCATGGACAAAGGAGAAATAAGCTTTGATATCAACTGTAAAGGTCAGTAGCTTTCCTCAAATGTTTGTAATCTCACAGTTGAAGCACCAGGTGGTAAAACTGTTACTGATAGTATAACCTTGCTTTCTTTGAAGTGCTCAAGAGACTGATAAAAACCACTTATACAATTGCTTTTAGCATATGACTCTTAAGGCCATACTTGCATAGAGGAAAAATCATAAAAGCAGACTAAAGATAATTGTAATGTCCAGAAAATCTCAGAGTAATTCACAGACTCTAGAAATGCCAACAAGGCAAAGAATTGGGAACTCTTTCTACCTGTGTCTGTGCTTATGCCAGCTTTGGAGCTTTACAATATTAAACAAAACTGACCATGGTGCCAGGGGATGGTTCAAGGAGGTAAAGAGTCTCCAACAAGATAGCAGAGAAGATTAGGTAGTTTATTTTTGTTCTGCTAGGTGTGATTGTTTTTGGCCCATGTTTCATTATAATGTAGTAGGAACAGCTACATCTCTTGCCACTTGCAGGAATGGGTGGAAGAAATGTATACTTCTTACTACTATTAGAAATATACTAGGTTACTTGGGCAAAGAAAGTAAAACTGCCAGTTGTCTGTCTAGGTCTTCGGCCAACATGAAAGTTTTGCCATGTGCATAGCTAACATAGTTACAGCTAAGCAACTTGCTGAGCATTAAAGCTTCAAACTGGGGCTGCATCTGCAACGTTGTTAGCAGTTGCAGACTGCCCTATTTCTTTTTTTCATTTTGTAGCTTTCTATTTCTCTTTATTTACATGTGTGTTTCTGGTTGCTTCAAAAAAGTGGATGTGTATCCCACTCTTATCTACATGGGCTCCTATTTCTTCAGCACTTAACTGTTCTCTCTGCTCTGCCTTTGCAGCAGTATGTTTCCTCTCAGCCATAACAGAAGGAACACCTTAGTAGGGAGCCCTGTTATCTGGACGAGCTCTATCCCTTTCCCAACTCTAGTTCTTAATCATCAGTTTACTCATCCTTTTGTTTGACTGCTCAGCCATGTGTGTGTTTTCCTGATAGTTAATGTGCTCACCCCTGAAAAACAATTGTAAAATTCCAAACCATTGATACTTCATCCTTGGGGAGCTTGTTTGTAATGTAAAGGGAGACTAGATAGAGCTAGAGTTCTCAGCCCTCACAAGTGTATCCTTTGTGAATATTCATAAAATTGTGTGTAGTGCCTAAACAGCTGGAATAAAAATACTTTAAGATTCATGCAACACTATCCATAAGTTGCTGAAGTCTCTTATGCTTAGAAGATGTTTCAGAGCTTTCAGATGTGTTCTTAAACATCATCTGAAGTCGAGAGAGCATAATGAAATGGCATAATCTGCAGTCCTGTATTGTGTCAAACTGGTCTCCAGTCAGCATTCCTGCTTGAAGTCAAGTGTTAGTATTGTGAAAGTCTGCAGCTAAGCAGAAGAGACTTGGGTAATGAAGGGAAAGATGGTGCTCAGCTGTTGTCTTCTAGTTTAGCAGTACCCGGCCAGCCAGCTAATACATGCTTGCTAATGGGAGGTCTTGGGAAGCTAGAGGGACTGTGTTGATGGTAGTTTAGGTTAAACAAAGTAGTTCTGAATATGGAATCTATACACAGTGAAATCTGTTCTCTAAGTTGTGGCTTTTCTAAATGTTAGAGGAGACAGAAGTGTAACTGAAGTGTTCTCTGGGGGAACTGTTATGGTTGTGTGAAACTTCAGAGCTGAATTTCTGTTCTTCCCCAGTCACTCTTCAGAGACTGACTGTTTCAATAACTTTGCACCTATAGAGTACCATGTTGGAAATAGTCTAAAACAAATTCAGGCCAGCCAGCCTTTGCAGTATAACTGCCCCTGCCATTCTATCCCCTCAATATCAAAACCACTGTCTTGCAAGAAATCCTGATCTGTGAAATCCTACCAGATAGTAATTGCACAGACACATTATGGCTAAAATACAGGCTGTGGACTATAACTGACTTTTTGCAACCCTCAATCTTCCTTCTCTTCCCTACAGACTCTTGTCCTTCTGTCATTACCTTCTGGATAATCAGATATCCCTAGAAAGCCAAGGTATGGGGAATGTCTGCAATACTGCAGCAGTTCCTTCAGGACTTGCGTCTGATGTGGCAATAGCACCTGGCTTGGAATAAAGTACTTTTGGGGCCGGTGGGAGGCTGTACTGGAGGGAGTGTAAACTTTGCCCAGAGCATGCCTTGGGAGACATAAGTCTGACACATTAATGTGCCTGGGTGTCAAAGCATGCCTTCAACATCTTGTAAAATCTGTCTTGTCTTTCCAAGGGTGAGCTTATATCTGAGCCTGTGCTCTAGATTCACAAGTGTGAAGTCTGACAAGAGTGATCTCATACTTACTAATTTCAGACAAAGTGAAGGACAAGAAAATAAATCCAGGCTTCTCCTACTTGTTTGGTTGTCACTGGACCCTAGCCAGTCAGCACTTGCAGATAAGCAAGACTTGCTTGATGAGAATTCAGCCAAATGATGTAAACTTCCATTTCCAGTTTTCTCAGTTTGCTGCTTTCAAAAGAAGGTATCCACATTAAAACAGCACTAGCACTGGATTTAATCCAAAACAATATTTTTTAAGGCTGTCTCTGTTGGCTTATTCTCCTTAAATACAAGAAAATAGAATACTTAGGACCTCACAAAGTAAGAAAACTGTGAAATAAGGTCAGTGGTCAACAGTGTGTTATGCCAAAATATACATTTGAATGACTGCACAGTAGGGTGGCAGACCACAACCAGGAGATGACTGCTTAATTTGTTTCCATTCTCTAAACGAATGGTAATGCTTGAGACTTATAACTAGCTGTCATCAAAGCAAAGAACTGGGAGGGAGGCCTAGGGGAATTATTTCTGTGTTTATTCTACTTTCCTATCCTTGCATTCTCCCCAGTGTAATGTCCTGGTTTAAAATAATTAAAAAGTGCAAATGCTTGTGGTCACTTGAGCAAACACCTCAAGAGCTTGAGAAGTAACTGATCAGCTAATATCAGAAATGCAAACATTCAGAGTGGATGCAAAACAAGGGCCTCTAGCACTTTGAGTAAGAACTACAAATCTGGCCAGGTTCCTGGTTATTTTTTCCCATGACCAAATTCCTTGGCAGCAGCACTGTCTTGTCTATGCTGTGACTAGTGACTGTCTCGGGCTAATTGTATGAATTCAGTGCAACTCAGACCTCGTGTGTACTTTGAAAGAACATTCTTCCCTACTAGACTGAGGGATGAGTGATGTCCATGTAGTACGTTATCCAGCATACATAGCCCCAGAATTAGTGATCCACACAGTATCTATCTTCTGTGGTATTTGAGCCTATCAGTCACATAGGGCTGGACTGGGATAAGGGGCAGATAGTGAATGTGTGGTTGAACCAACAGCATGAGTGGAGAAGAAAGAAAACCAAATAACGAAAGAAAAAGACAGAGGGCAAAAATGTCAGCTGGAATAAATTATAAAAAGAAAATATTTCAGCCATGAACTGCATTCTAATGTTAATTTGTAATATGGGAGCAGAAAGAATGATGAACTTGCAAGACCAGCAGTTTTCTTCTTCCTTGTGCTATTGGCTTGTCCCCTCAGGGCAAACTTATGTTATGCATGTTCCAGACTTCAATGCTTGAGGATACATGAAAAGGGAAAACTTATGGCAGCAGTAACTTCAAGACTATTTCTAATACCTCATTTTCATTTTTTCTTCCAAATACAAAATGAAGGCTTTTAGGTGGCACTTAGAATGCTGTGGGTATGTTGCTTATTAAAAACAAAGCACAAATTAGCTTTTCTTTATTACAATTGAGTGTTGCAATTGGAAACTAACATGAGTTGTGAAATTAGTGATCTCTAATACTTTCAATATCTTGCTTCTAGAGAAGTGATTGTAGGACAGTTCTTGAATTTCATTCGTGCAGCCAGTCCCCTGTGAAATGCTTTAAATGCTCTCTCTTTAAAGCATGAATGATAGTTTCCTTTCTTGGGAGAGGCTTGCAGCTGCAGATGGTACATGAGTTCTGCAGTGCACAAAGATTTCAAATCATGACACTTAGTAAGGCTGTCTGTCTTTAGTAAAATTGAGTATAAGCACAAGAAAACAAAAAGCACTACCTTAAGACATCCCACCTGTTTTGGTTTAATCATTACTGTGCTATTTTAATAGTGAATGAAAGTAACTGAAGCTTCTTACTACTGTTGAAGAACAAGCTATTACATGAAAACAAAAAAGTTTTATTCTCCATCAGACTGACTTCCTGACTTCCTTATTTTCTGAAAGCTTTTGTAGATTTGAATGTAAAGTTCTCAGACTGCATCCCAGTTTAGGAACTCAGATGATGTGAACAGTATTGATGCTTCCAGCCTCCAACATATGACGAGATCTATTTTGTACTGTGTGACCAAAACTTAGTTTACCTCTTTTGTCTTTTAGGCAGAAGTAAATCTAATATGGGTTGGACACCACTTCACCTTGCATGCTACTTCGGACATGCTGTTGTTGTAGAGGATTTGCTGAAGGTATATTTCTGTTTGCCTCTGTGTGTAAGGCAAAAAATTCTTCATTATGCTAGAAGCAGTTACTATTTCTTCAGGTTTTTGTGGTAGAAGGAAGGTGGCTTTGTAGAGAGGCAGAGCCACTCCCACAGTTTATCTGCATGAAACAGATAACTAAGCTGATTGTTAAAACTAAGGAATGAAATAGTTGTGGTATTAAGATCAGCCCAGTTTACAAGGACTCAAAATAGTGACACTGGAAGTCTATACAGTAACACAAAGCTGTTAATCTGAACAGTGTTTACAGCTATCAGTACTTAGCTAACTTTCTCGTGAAGTATGTGTTTGTCTATGTAACCATCTGAATATAGGAATTAAAGACATACAGGTATGTAGATATGCCCATGTGAAAGCTTCAGCTCTTTTCAAGCTCAGTGGATATCTAGCTTACTGTAGTATGTATGGTATATAATTTAGGCAATTTCACATACTGAGTTGCAGAAAAGGCTAAAGTGTTTCAAATGTAAAAAAAATGTTATCTAATTGGATGCTGTGCATAGAAGTATGTCCAGAGTTCTGTGGAAAGTAACTTGTGTGTGTTTCTTCCCAGGCACAGGCTAACGTAGTTTAACTCATTATTTCTCTCTAACTTTGAAATTATGAACCTCAGGTCAAAGCTGACCTATTTGTACCTTCATAGCCACATCTGCGCTGCATTTGTGGTTGTTTCTGGCTGAATTTATTTTTTTACCCTCAGCTGTCAGGGGAGCTTCAACCAACTCTGTGTTATACCCTATTCCTGTTTGAAAGGTTTTGCTGTAGATGGCAGGAACATGCTAAACAGCCTCAAATACAAAGTTAGCTAATCTAAACTTGAATTTCACTCAGAATAAATGCTACCAGCCATAATTGTGACTGAAGCAGGAAAGAAAGTTGAGATTTCTTTGACAAATTCTTCTTTAGCTTACACACCTGCTCAGTAGATCATGCTGCTCTCGATCTAAGAGGGCTACTTAAAGCAAAAGGTAAAGTTTTGTCAATTAATGCATTTTTCAACACTTCCAGAGTGCAACTTTGTGCTTTCTTCTTTGCTGATAGGGCATTATTTAAAGAATGAGTGGAATAATAAAGAAGAATGTGGATCCCTGAAAGCTAGGCATATGTATTTGTCTGTGTACTTGTGCCTATATTTTGTGCTCAAAGAGTGTGTGCATGAGGTATTATCAGAAACAGAGCTGTGGAACTGGAGTCAGGTTCATCAGTTAACTCTGGGCAAGCAGCAGTAATCTGGCTAAATTGTGCGATCTAAACATTTGATAGTCATACATGTCCTGCCCTCTTTCTGACTTCTTGAGAGGTTAGGTAAAGTGGTGTAAGAATAAATGCTTAAAGAAAAGAAGTGTAGGAGTTCTTAGTTACCTGGAACAATGCCTGTGCAGTCTTTATTTCAGAGAAAACATATGGGATGAAGAAAGTGTGTGACAAGAGGAAGGGAGATTCAAGACAAAGACTGTAGAAGAAAAAAGGGAGTTTTTTCACTTCAAGTGAAAGAGCAGTGATAGGTGTGCAGAGAGAATGCCAGTTGTTAAAGCAGGAGCACCAGGGTGCTGGTGCTACTCTGTGTACGTCTGTAATAATGTCTATGTATGTTATCCAGTACTATTGTAGTTCTTTCAGTAAGTTGTTTGGGGTTTTGTGGTGTTTTTTTTCTTGAACACCTCCTCCCTCCAAAAAAAAACCCCCAACTCCCTAAAACCAGCAACACCCCTACTCCCTGTGTTAAACTTGTTCACTGTAGATCTTCTCAAAAGTGAGAGAGATGCCTGGAAAAAAACACAGGAGGCTTTTCCTTTTTCAGGTGGTTTGTAGAAGGCTGGTTATGAATCTTATATGCTTTATCTTTGTTTCAAGGATGGCTGTGTTAGAGTTCTGATCTGATTTGCTATGAGGCCTACATTAGTGTCCTGCCTTCCTCCTTCCCCCAGTCAAAGGGAATAGCTATGTGGTTCTTGTTGGAAGGATATTCAGATGTCTTTTGGTCTTGCTGTTTAGGCTGGTGCGGAAGTGAATGTGCTGAATGACATGGGGGATACTCCACTCCATCGTGCAGCTTTCACAGGACGTAAGGTAAAGTCTGTTTGCATTTTTTAAGCCTCAATCATAGAAGTAGTAAGAAAATACTAGCAGTAAGATAACTTAAACATGTTGTTACAGTGTCTAAAAATTACTTATCTGTTTTGGTACAGTGCATTCAAAAGAGATAGGCATATTGTCTAGCTGGCATAACTGTCCAAAACAAAAACATGGTACAAATACCTTTTCTTGAAGACAGGAGAAGACTGGTCTGTGGTTTTCATAATCATAGAATGGTTCGGGTTGGAAAGGACCTTAAAGATCATCAAGTTCCAACCCCCCTGCCATGGGCAGGGACACCCTCCACTAGACCAGGTTGCTCAAAGCCTCATCCAGCCTGGCCTTGAACCCCTCCAGGGATGGGGCATCCACAGCTTCCCTGGGCAATCTGTTCCAGTGCCTCACCACCCTCACAGTGAAAAATTTCTTCAGAATATTGAATCTAAATCTGCTCTCTTTCAGCTTATAGCCATCACCTTGTCCTATCACTGTGGTCCCTGATAAAGAGTGCCTCCCTATCTCTCCTGTAGCCCCCTTCAGGTACTGGAAGGCTGCTATAAGGTCTCCCTGGGGTCTTCTCCAGGCTGAACAACCCCAACTCTCTCAGCCTGTGAGGTGCTGAGGGGAGGTGCTCCAGCCCTCTGACCATCTTTGTGGCTCTCCTCTGGACCTTCTCTAACAGGTCCATGTCTTTTTTTTATGTTGGAGATGCCACAGTTGAACAGTGTACAATGAGTGCTGCTCTCGTATCTCTCTAAAACATTCCTTCCTGTTTTTGTGAGTCAGCAGTGGTGGGAAGGCATTATACTGCTCATCTTACAGCATGTCAGTAGCTGGAAAGCCTGATTGTGGCCTTGCCAAAACAGATAGATAAGCAGTGTTTTTCAAATTGTTTTCCAGGAGGTGGTGATGCTACTCTTGCAGCATAATGCTGATACTTCTATTGTTAATGGGAGTGGAGAGACTGCAAAAGAAGTTACTCATGATAAAGACATAAGAAACATGTTGGAAGGTAACTTTAATAGGTCACAGTCTTTTTTTTCTCAACACATGTGCATTCTAAAAGCTGACTTTTCTCTTGCAAGTTACAGAAGCTCAACTCAATTTTCTCTTTAAATTTTGTTATTAGAAAGAAAAAAGGGACAGTTTTTGGTTCTTGTCTGCAGTACTGACAGTTGGGGTTTTTGGGTTTTTTTTGCAATATGTCTGCAAGTGACTTAGAGTTAAGTATCAGGAATGCTAATAACATTATTCAAGTAACTATTTCAGTCCTGTTGGGGTAATCCTTGCTACAGCTCTGAATGGTACATGGCAGTTAAAGCCTTAGCTCACTGGAAAAGCTTAAGTCAAGCATAGTAAGCTACTTTGTCAGCAAAATAATTAAAGAGCAAAATTTTGAACAATTCGCAAAGGTGACCCAGTTTTGGATCAAGTTTAGGACTTGCTATTACAGTCTTAGAGGTATTGTCAAGAGGAAAAAAAAAGTAAAAACCCCTTCCCCTTGTTTCCTCTGTTACTTCACTGGTGTTGAAAGTGAGGGAGATGGTGTCCAAATACTTATGTAGGCTCACTGTGTATGGTTTTGGAGAGTTCAAGAGCTGTGTTGCTTCCTGATATTATTGTGATGCCCATAAATACTGCTGAAGTCCTGTGTTCAATACCACAGACTGTATATCTGAAAAGTGATCTCTTCCAATTCTGCATGCAAGTGCACAGGTAACAGTCCTTTCTGCTGCTCATCTTCTGCATTGTTAGAGGAGAATAAAACTTATGTAGGATGACAGGCATAGTAGAAGAGAAACTATAAATAACACAAGGCAGATCTGATGGGGGTGCTGCATAGTTCCCTTGTTTTCCCTTTTACTAGGGAGTGGGGTTGGGTTGTGTTTAAAAAATATATACATGCATATGTATACACACTTGCATCTTGTCAAGTATTACATGTTTTTGAACATATTTTTGCTCTGACACAAACTTTTCTGAGTAAATATTCCATTTATGCCTGTCCCAAATAGATAATACTGGAAACTCTTATTTCTCTAGGCCTGTTTTGATGTATTTTCTTGAACGCTATACTTTATATATGCTTGCTACTTTATCAAGACTGACCTTAAATTTGGTGGTTGTTTTTTTTTTAATAGCAGTGGAAAGGACACAAGAAAGGAAATGGGAAGAAGAACTCTTGGGAGCAGCAAGAGAGGGGGAAACAGGGAAGCTGACTGCCTTGGTAAGAATTCACGTGCTTGTAATAGTTTTGTGTCAAGTATTTCAAACCATAATACTAATAGAACAGCATGTGACATTAGGCATTGCATTTCAAAGTGCTGTGACTTTAGAATATTAGTGATGTGCACCACATTATGTTGTTAAGGTGCTGAACCCTCAAGGGTTTTCAAGCCTCCTTGCTGGAGGCTGCAAAAAGATGGTTTTCGGCTTCTTTCAAGTTAAAAATCTTCAGTTAGTTGTAAAGAGCAGTGTAATGGTTCTAGATCTACTGTCATAAGCTTGTTATGTTCTTGTGGATACTGTAATGTCTTGGGTGCTCAGGTTTTCACCATGGTATGGCCTATTTTAAATTTGGCCAATTTAAATATGGCCTATTTAAAATTATGGCTTATTCCGTTGCATCTTCAGTCTGTAGTTTTTAATGGACGGCCATCTGCATACCCCAATTTTGTGCTAAGCAGGACTTGAAAACTATGTGTGTGTGCACTCTCATAGCAATTCAAGCTGAACAGGGTCTCAGTGCTTGAACTCAAGCTTTTGAGAGTCCTGAGGAGTTTCCTCGGAAGTAAGACATGCAGTAGGGATCACTTTCTAGTTAGTTATCACCTTTAGTAATACCTTGTAAGGTATCAAAGTAGTCTGAATGCTTCTGCTTGCTTCTAATGGGGAATTCACAAATGTGAGATTTGTATGTTGAGAAATTTGACATTCTTTTCTGCCTAGAAGCCAGAGTGAACACCTATTCAAAATCAGTTATTTCCATTCTCTAAGTTTTTTTCTTCTAGTCTGAAGAGGCCTTGTCTTTCTATTTCCTTGCATGGAA
Organism: Pterocles orientalis; assembly: GCA_011057875.1. Taxonomy (NCBI): domain Eukaryota; kingdom Metazoa; phylum Chordata; class Aves; order Pterocliformes; family Pteroclidae; genus Pterocles; species Pterocles orientalis. The sequence goes on from WKFP01011219.1 coordinate 11,936, forward strand.
ACTGTTTTTAAATCTTTGGTTAGCCTTGTAGTTCTTATGTGTGCTTTTTGTACTATCCTTTTTGAAATGGAGGGAGAATCTGAGTTGTACACAGTACTTAAGGTCTGGAAGAACAGAGCATTAATACACTGTGAATATTAATTGTAACTAATACACTGGCATAAGTGAACTGTTCTTGATTCTGGTGATTTGTAACATTTGTTGCATTTGATGCTGCATGCCTACTGACTAAGCCTTAAACTGATGTGTAAAAAAAAAAAAAAACCAAAACCTAGAAAAAGGTGACTCCTCATAGAAATCTGTCATTAAAGGACTGCTTTCTCTCATGTGAAATGTAACCATGCATGTGCATGTAACTCTTCCTGCGAACACCTTAATTTCTAGGGTTTTTTTTATATTTAGTATAATTGAGCTCTGTGTGTGTGAGGACAGCTATATGTTGACCTCTAAAACCTTTCAAAGTACTTGTTACATTTTTGACCCTGAGGCAGTTTTAAAGTCAGGTTGTATCAGGTTTTTCTTGGAATCCTTTGGTGAGGACTTGGACCTGTGATCACTGAATTGCAATTTTAAAATTCCTGCTGACTCCTGAAGTCCAAAGAACTTTCTCCACTTACAGCTCTATGGTGTAAACCTCCTTGACTTTCCTAATCTTAGGTTGATACCTGGGTGGAAATTTGTGTAACTCTTTTGAACTGCCTTTTATCTTGAGAATTCCTTATACTTTGCCTACTGATTTTTCAGGCCTTTCTACTCCTACAGTTTGGGTTTTTTTAATTAGCAGGCTATTTTGCTCATGAAAATTTAGCTGCTTACCTCTGCTTTTATTGTAATACCTAACACACCAGAATTTGTTCTCTACTGCCCTGTTTTGGGAACAGAGTGCCACTTACTTGAAAGATATGCTTTTATTGTTAATTCTCCCTTATCTTAATTATTTTTACCAAAAAAGACTGTACTGAATACAGTAACACAATTGTCTGGAAGAGAGAATTTAACATGCAGTTTCTCTAAACCTTTTATTTGGACTTCAGACCATTTTTTCTCCTTTTCATGCACACAGTTTATATAAACTTGATATATCAACTTTATAACTGCACCTTCTGTTGAAGTTTCTTGAAGTCAAATGGTAGTAGTGACTTTCGTGCTTCTTTTTTTGTGAAGATTCTCACTAGGTCAGTGTGTTTAGCTACTAATAGCTAGACCCTCAGTAGCTGAATCTTAACCCTGGCTTTGTGGTCTACTTGAGGCAAAACCAGTGTGTTCTTTGTGTGAGTTCTCAAACATACTGCACATTTACTGAAATGACTGGAGAGCTGTTTATCTCAATGAGTTGATGCACGAAACTTTCTTCAAAATATTGATTCCCAGTGAGGTGTAAGCTGCTGAAAGCACAGGTATGTGGCTTAAAAGGTGTGGAGGCAAGAAGTCAGAAGAGAAGGAGATAAGGCAGATGTAAAACAGCTGGTCAGAAAGAGCTAAAACCTAGGAATCCTCAGGAATTCAAGTATTTGACCTCAGTATTAACAAGGTCATACTTCCATAAGCTGTCTTTTTTTGGCTTGTGTTCTCTTTTCAGTTGAACTGTAAATAACAGCTGTAGCAGTTTATCTTTTATGGGACTATTTCTGGAGCACATTTAAGGTGGTTACTGTTGATGCTAACTTAAACAGCTGTCATGGGAATTCTTTTATTATGGAGTAATTTCTCTAAGATAGCCTACAGCTAATGCAGAAGGCTTAAACTGAGTTTCTCTAAAACTGTTGTCATGCACTTGTGACTCTGATCTCCTAAGACTGATTAACAGTAACTTAGCCTTTCTATTAGGACAGTCCTCTTTGGTTTGGAAGGTTAACCATAATGGCTGATATTGTGTAGAGTGGTTTGAGTTGGAAGGGACCTTTTAAGATCGTGTAGCCCAGCCCCCATCCAATAGCCACATATCTGAGTAGAATTGGATTTTAGGTATTTTAGGGCAGTTTCTCAGAACATTTATATCATGTCCAAGTAAAACACTTTTTTTTTCCTCAGTTACATAGCTGCTCTGATCTTAAGGCCCCACAATAGTTAAACTTCAGAATGCGGCAAAACTGTTTGTATAACAGACTGCCTGTACTAGGAGCTTTGAAATGGCCTAGGATAGTTCTCACTGAGCCTAGTGGGCCTGCCACCCTTCTGTACAAAGTTTTTACTGTTTGAAACAAGGTGGCCACACAAACTTGTTCTGGATTTAGCACTGGCCTGTGCTTTCAGACTGTGCCTGGAAGTCTTCTATGGAGAACAGTAGATTCTGTCAGTAGAATCAAACAGGGCTATTCTAGCAATATAAATGACTGAAATGCAATGCTGAGAAACTCTCTGGTGCTCTGCAACTGAGCAGGATAAATGTTTCCATGTTATGCAGTAGAGGTGGAACAGGTATAGCAAGCAAAAAGACTAAGAAGATCCTTACTCTAGCTGGACATCTTGGTTGATAGTTGTAGTCCTTGCACTTCTCATAATAGACTACATTATGTGCCTGCTGTGTTGCCAGATCTACACTGAAGTATCCTAGTTAGGAACAACTAACTTTCAAAAGAATGAACCTGGCATCTGGAGAGGGAGGAAAACTGATAAGTAATCAAAACTTTGCTTTTTTTTTCCAGCTGAACAAGCCCAAACCACCTGATATCAACTGTACAGATCAGATGGGGAACACACCATTGCACTGTGCAGCATACCGTGCCCATAAGCACTGTGCATTGAAACTTCTAAAAAACGGAGCAGATCCTAAAATAAGAAACAAAAATAGTGAGTACCAAATGAAAGTACATAGTGTTGAGGAGACAGAAATTTAACAGCTTCTGTAAGCTATGTTACTTACCCTTCCATGTTCACAGAAAATCTTACAGTGCTTTACAAGCTTTCTAGCACTAATAAATATCGCTAACAAAGGAAGGCCAACACTGACTAAATTGCAAGAGACTTATGAACTGTAGCAAAATACTTAGTATATATGCTTGTATTTTCCAAACTTACCCATTTTTAGAAAAATCTACCTGCTGTCTGTCTTAACCATGAAATGTGCCTGGCTTTTTTTCCTTGATGCTAAGCTCTGAACACAGGTAACAAAGACTGATAAAATTGAAGGTGTGGCCCAGACAAAGTGACTTTTCGAAAGGCTTCTAATGGAAGCAAATCCAGGAAAAGCTTATACATAGTCTGCTTGTGTCATCATCTGATTAAAGATGCCTCTGTCTTGATTTTTGTAAGTGTTCTGAATTGTTCTGTATACCTGAAGTGCAAAATGAAATCTAAGAGCAAAGGCCTTCTCTGTGGCCGGCAGAACTCTGAAGAGCAGTTCAGTGCAAAGCCTTTTCAGTCTTCTGCCCCTGAGGAGCCTATGGTCCCCAATTGCAAGTAAACTTAGATGCTTGTGGGACCTAACTTGAATGGGTAAACAGAATATCAGAATGATTATTTTTTAAGTTGAGTGCATCTAGGTTTATATGCATCAAATTCTCATGCCTTGTCTTGGTTTCTAAACAGATCAGACACCTCTTGATCTAGCCCAAGGTGCAGAAATGAAACTGATACTGGGAGGTAAAACTGGAAAGGTAGGAACTTCTGTACCCTTTTAAAATGCCACTTGCCAAGGCTGGTTGAAGCTATGCCTACATAAGCCTTAATTTCTATGCAGGTTATCAACAAACCCCTGAGACGATATGAAGGTCTCCTATGGAAGGTATGTCTTCTATTTTCTGTTCTAAAATAGCTTATAAGATCTTGAAGTATGTAATTTTCTGTATTTAAGTGAGAGTTGATAAATGAGGGAGCTTTTCAATAATACATTTGTTAAATGACTTGACTTTAATCTAGTATATTTAATGAATTATAGATGGGCTGGCTGAGTGGAGCAGTTACCAGATTCAAGCACTTTAATCTTAACCTCAGTCCCTAAAATCTCTGTTTGTTTCTTGGTAATTTTTGTGGCAAAGCTTTGCTGTGGTAAGGTTTTGTGCCTGGACAATGTGGTGGGCAAAATGTTTTGTTTTTTTTCCTGAATAGATGTCCTGCTCTCTAATAATGTATAACTCATATTTTGCCCCAAGTTCACCTTCTTCTGGAAATTTTAAAACTTAGAGGGAACATGTCTGTCAAACACTTGTTTAAAGCTTGTTTTGTTCTAAGACTCAAGTGAATCTTGGTGTTCTTCCCTTGTTTAAAAATAAGTTTTTATCAGTCTTCTACATGAATGCTTAATTTTTGCATTCCTTAACAAAATCTTTGAAGACTCTGAAGTCTTCTTCAGTGTGAATTTTCCTGTGTATTCACTCACAATTGTAATATAGGGAACTGTTCTTAGACCAGGACGATGTATTAAAGTTTGTGAAAGATAGTGTTGTAATTTGATATCTCGGTGTGTTTTGTTTCTTATTTGATTTTATAAAGTAGAATTATGTGGTGATCAGTGACCCTTGTAATGGTAAAAAAATGCAGCATTTTGATATTTCTGTTCTTACTGAATAGCAGGCTCAACAAAACTTCAGTCTTCAGGTATTTCCAAAAAAGAAAATAGCACTGAAATTGTAAAGTATTCTCGGGTTACTGTGATCACAATGTAAAACCTAAAATGTTTTCCTAATGATTACCAGTTTTATGTAATAGCCTTCTAGCTCTCAAACTTTCTGGGAATAGTAACTCTTCAACTGTTAACCTTACCTGGCCTTTGTTTTGCTTTTGTTGTAAATTTTTAGAGCTCTCGATTTTTTGGTTGGAAACTCTACTGGATAGTTCTAGAACATGGAGTCCTTTCCTGGTATCGGAGACAGTAAGTTCTGTGTTTTAAATTTCTGATAAGCAATTTAAATAATTTTAATTTTCAGTTTATTAAATATCTCTCTCTTTCAAAGAGCTGATGCAGTAAATAATGATCATCGTCAGGGATGCAAGCATCTAACACAAGCTGTCTGCACGGTAAGAAGTGAAATGACTTGTAACTGCTGGGTGGTTTTTGTGTGTGATGGTGTTCCATACCTAGACAATGAAAACTTCAGCTAGGTTGGTCAACATGCCTTTGCTATACAAAAGGAAAAAAGCATGTGCTGTTTCTTGCAAAGTATTCTTGCATGTAAGGTGACCATCAAGCTCCTTCACTACTTTCCAAAGTCATGAAGCTTTAAACATAAGGCAACCTAAAAGCATGCCTCTTCAGTTGTGCAAAGCAAGTGTCCAGAGCATGTGATACAGAATAGCAAAGCTCCATTTCCTCCTGCAGCTGTCACTTGCTACTTGTGACTGATTGTGTAACTTCAGTTCCCCAGCTGAGATCAGCTTATTGATTCTGAAGGCAGCTTTTTGGAAAACTTCCTTGATTGCAAGGGATGGACAGAGGACAGGAAAGACAAGCCAGGTGTTGTGTATAATACACAGGAAGGTGCAGTGTTTAGGGAGAATGCATTTAGGATAATTTCAGTACTTTTTCTTTAAGTAACCTGTCCTAGTTCTATAGGTTGCAGCCGCAAGTTCTGCTAAACTACGGTACTATATGAAAAGCAACTCTTGCTTTTCTTTATCTACAAATTCCTTTAAATTAGTGGTCTTGTACCATTGCTGAGATGTTTGTCTGAATCAA
>WKFP01011663.1:0-17585 GCA_011057875.1 Pterocles orientalis
GTTTGGTTTGGTTTTTTTTTGTGGGGGGGGGTCTGTGCAGTTTTAATAAGGCAAAATTAATGGTTTTGTGTGGAATGACAATTTTAAAAACAAAAGTTGTGTTCTATCAGTATAAACAGCTAGAAAGGTTTAGGTCTCTTGGTTTACAAGCAGTCAGAAAAAGAAATTCAGTAGAGAATATGGAATTATTTGCTACAATCTCTTCTTCAGTGTAACTCTTCCTCGTCTGTCACAGTCTTCATACCTCTGTTTCATATCATCAGAGTGAAAATTTATAGACAGTGATCTAATGTCAGGTACACAGTGAAAAAAGCAGGATCTTAACATTCTTAACTAACCAGCAGGCAGATTTCTAGATCTTTTTACTTCATTCAGAGGCATTCAGATTCCACATTTCACTTATTAAAATGAACTAAAAACTATACATATCAGGTTTTGTATATCTTGCTTCTCTGAATACAATCGTCATTTTCTGTATCATCATTCTGTACAAGGTTGCATTCATTACAAAAGGTCCCTTTCATTTCTGTATTCCTTCAAGATCATTGGAGTTTATCATTTGGGAGGACACTCTTTCACAATAAAACAATGGTTTGGGTATTTTTGTTTTTACCCCAGGATCCCCAAAGTATATTTCCCCAAGTCCTATTTTCATTAGATTTGATAGTGTCTTTTCTGCATTTCTTGTATGTTATATTTATTGATGTGTAAGGCAGTTTAGAGGGGAAAAAAAAGGTGGTAATAATCTGTTAATGTGTTCTGAACTTATTCTTTCTTTAGCACATACAACAGGTACTAATTATACAACTGCAGAGAAATGAAGAAGAGAGTAGGTGTTAGTCCAGTCTTGGAAGAAGTTCTTCGACTTCTTTTAGGAACTAATAGACGTATAGATAGATAGATATGAGGAACTTCAGCAGAGACTCATGAATCCTGCCTGTTTTGGGAAACCCCAGAATTCAGTTTGGATTCTGTTCTCCTGGACAACAAATTGCTGGGAGAATGTGTGTCACAGGAAAAGTGATGGGACTCAAACACCGTAGAATCTAGTTTTCTCGGTTGCCTTGAATGATACATGTGTTTCAGGAAAATCCAGGTTTATGTGTTTAGTTTTGACTCTTCATAGGAAAGCTGTCTTATTTTCCTGGTCTGTACAGGGCCACATACAGGGTCAGTGCACAGAGGAGCAGTGAACAGGTCATAATTTCTTCTGGGTGGGGATCTCTGGAAGTGGTTGTGTAAAGGAAAGTTCTGCTTCCAAAACTATGGCTGCTTTGACTGGCTTTTGGTACTACTATTTTCGTAACAGGAGATACACATGGAACGTTGCGTGAATCTGACCGATGTTGCTGTGGAAGCAGTCCTTACTTGTTGTCCAAAGATACACATTTTTCTGTTCCATGGATGCCCATTGATAACGGGTAGGTCAAATAATACAGGGAGTAAGAAGAGTAATTACTTCCTGATAGTATCTTCTTCTTGTTGTCTGGAAAAGCACACTATACTTTTTAAATAATCCCAAACAAATAATAATTTACTAAATAAAATAATAATCATACACTGAGATTTTCAAAGCAAGGTGAGAGTTTTGCTTTAAAATATGGCAACCTGCAGAGAGGAATTTTTTTGTTGTTTCAGAGTTTGTTTGTTTGGGGTTTTTTCCCCCTCAACATACTGATGAAGACCCAAAGTTGATGCTTAGACTTCAGGAAAACATGTTAGCATCTTAAACTCCTACTCTGTTCCACAAGTATGGAACAGCATCCGTTTGAGAAACAGTGGAATGGAGTAGGACTGGTCAGCCTGAAAAAAATCCCAAACTTTAGCGATGTTATGATCTATCTTGTTGGATTTTTTTTTAAGTTCACTTGGTTGTTGATGCTTTACAGTTATGTGATTGGAGAAAGTACCAGGCAGTTTTGAATTACTGCAGGTATATCTGAAGTGTGATATTGTAGTAGGAAGATAAACATATATGCAGATATATAATCTAATTATTTTTCTGTTTACCTAATTTCTAAACGCCACCTATATATATTCTGAATGAATAACAAGAAATTCCTTGGTTCTTTTGCAGATCGTTCCCGAGATGTTTTAGAGCAGCTAGTCATATCAAAAAAAATCAAGCAAGTAACATGGACTGTTTACTGATTATTTATCGTGTACGTATGAGTGTAAAGTTTACAGATGGGAGAGCTCTTTCAGAAAACAAGCGCCTTGGAGAAATAGCTGGTGACTTTTATACCACCAGATTGCTTCCCTCCTTGTTCCCACCAGAGGTCTCCGTCGCCATTCCAGTCTTTGCCTGTGAGTCTGGGCTTCCCCCTTGTCTCTACTTAGAGCCCTGTCTGTCTTTGTGTCACTGATCATACTTCATCAAGAGGAAAGTTAAACTATAATTAATATTACACTGTCGTCACTCAGCCTCCTTGAAGGATCAGATTTGGCTACTGCTTAGCATCTTTTAGCATCTTAGCTACATATACAAATCCAATTTAAGTAAGTCTCTGTTCTGAGTTTATAGTCTGAGGGGGTAGCTGCAAATAAAAGTACCAAGCCCAAACCTATTACTGACACTTATGCAGAAGTGTCTGTAAAGTTGGGACTTTCATCTGATAAAAGTCAACAGACAGAACTGGTGAATGGAGGTGGCAATAACAGCAATGCAAATGTATTTGAAATAGTAACAGTCTCCTTTCACCGTGTCCTTTTGCAAGGTCTGAAGAAAACTGTAGGTACGTTTCTTTTGATGTTACTGATGCTGCGGGTTTCTGTTTTTATTTACCATCAAATGCTTGCTGGATTTTTACATATCCAAAAGTACAGTCTGTGAACATGGAAACATAAACTTGCTTTGAAATTGTTGTGGACACTTAAAAAAAAATTGTATCTGTGGGACAGTGCTACTGCTAACCTTACTGGCAAGGCTGTCCTTTTCCCCCTTGCTAACGTAACCTTGTATTTGTCATGTTGAAGGCAAATGCAGCTTACACTGTATCCTTAAACGTGCACCACATAGATTTACCATCTTCTCCTATAGCCTCTTCTAAATGTGTAACTTAGTTGTATATCCTCACCTTGTGCTTAAAAATCTGTACAACACTGCAATGAATTAACACTGTATTTTTAGGTTTGAAAGTTTAATGTAAGTCACGTTAAACCCTTTACTAACATAGGTTGAGTCTGCTCTCTCATGGCTTTATGACTAGCATAACTCTACTGGAATATTTTTTGATTCAGGTTAAATCACGGTAATTTTCAACAAATGTTTACAAGCACTGGGTGAAGTGGGAGAAGAACATCGTGTAAGCACTTATCACTACATATTGTGTATTGTTTGGATATTGTTATTGTTGTAAGTTGTTGGGTGAGCACTGCAAAATATTTACATATTGTTCTGAAGATTAAAGTTTGTAAGTCTTCTGTTTGGATAGTTCTAAAAACTTGTTAAATTGTATTTTATGACCATGTACATCTGAATGTGCTCCTAAATGTCCTACTTCATTACCACCATGGTTTTCTGAGCGAGCACCAGATATGTTTTCATGTTTATAAACTTCTACATCATCACCTGGTAACCTGGTATTTGGATAGTTGTGGATCATTGTGTTCCATTCTGCAGTTGTTAGTTCCCCATCACTGCTTGTTCAGCAGTTAAGTGCTGAAGGTGACAGTTCCTGCAAGACTGCTCTGAAAACATTTTCTTCTTCCCATGGCTGCATTTACAGTCCCTTACCTGTAGATCTTTTTTTTTTTTTTTTTTCCCCCCTAACTCTGCGGAGGGTTCTTCCCTGACAGATGTAGCTGAGAATGATTTTGGAGCTTGTTGTCCAGCATCTTCTCAAGAGAAGGGAAAAATAATTATATCCAACTTTTATTCTCTGTTTTTATTTAGTTACCTTCTGTTCAGAAATCCTGAAGGAAGGATTTTTTCATCCCGCACCAGCTTCCCATGGTGACTGATTGCCTTTTTTACCCCCACAAATTTAGGGAATGTAGATCATTAGACCCTATTCTCTAGGGGATAAAGTTACCCTATAGCTATTACTATTTAGTCACTTTCCACTTACCACAAACTTTTACTCTGGCTAGAGTTCAAGAAGCGTATCTCAGATTTCTGAGCAACTCCTAAATAATCACTCTGGCAGCTTCAAGGAAGAGTAAATTTTTATTGTAGAGGGGAATGAGGAGATTCAAATTAGTTATTTTGACATTCAGAAGAGATATTCGGAGAAAGAGCAAGGCACTTTAAGTTGAGCGTAGTATGAGATAATAATCTCGTGGAGAGTTTTATTAAGGACAGCAATAATTTTCTCTGTAAATAAGCTACAAAAGTCTATGAAAGCAATGCACTAATCTTTCAGCCACACATTCTCCCCACAGCAGTATGCTGGATGCCCAAAGCAATTCAGAATAACGTTGGAGATCAAGACATGAGTATACATTAAAAACATCAAGCATGCAAACTCTTACATATAACTTTGTCTTTGGATTTGGCACTTCAGCACAGGCCCCTTTGAATACAGTTTGCATGTAGTTTTTACCTCATGAAGCTAAATCCTCAGTGAGTATGACTAAAATCACTACAGTGAAGGTACAGTAATCTACTTTGCAGCAACAGATATGTTCCCTGGTTTTGGAACATGTATTGTTCCATACAATTCCCATTTTCATTTACATACTTACAAAAAGAGCCAACCACGTGAGACAAAATTTATTAGAAAGCCAGCTTCAACAGTTTTATAAGCTATTTGAAGGCTGATAACTCCAGACGATACTTGATGTTAACCCGTTGTTTTCTTGTCTAGTATACTCAGGAAGTGAATATTCTATAACTTTGTGCAACTGACTGCGAATGCTGTGGGTTAAAAACTGATACCTGCCAGGGTCACCAATCAGCACTTCAGTTTGCTGTGTCCTGATGCATTTCCTCAGCCAGTGATGCAGACCATCAGCAAGTTGTTCATCATAAAACATATCTCCTAGAACAATGAGGTCCCAGTTGCCGGCCTCTGAATTAATGATGTTCTTAATGGTGATGGGGAAGGGATTCAGGTTGTTCAGTTCACAGTTCAAGATCATTGCCATTCCTGCAACTGAAGAAAAGTCAAAGTAAAATGAGTTACATTTTAGGATTCTGCCATTCATTTCAATTTCATCTCCTAAATATTTTTATTTGTCCTATCTGGGGACTTCCACAGTTTTTATTGTGGGTCAAAATCTGTCATAAAGTGATGGAATTTTATCCTCATTGCACCATGACACAGGGAAGAACTATTCCTGGAATGGATACCAATGGAAACCAATCACAGAATCAACATCGAATATCCAACTGCCTTAATCTATGGATATACTTCCTCCCTAATCAATCAGTAATTAAATTATGAATAAACTGAATTCATAAGACAATTATGGGAAAACAAAGTCTGGGAGAAAAAGTCAGAATCCAGGCCCCAACACATGAAAGTGCAGGAAAATGCTATGGTCCTACAGAGAAGCCAACTTGCCACTTGTGCTTGGAGTTCTCTTCCACACCAGCCCTGATAGTGTGTGGGCCACACTTGATAGAAACTTTGCTTGTTCATTCTAAGGAGCTATGGAGATGTACTCAGTGCAAGAGAGGCCGGTACAACCCAGCTTCTAATACTGGCAAAATCCATTCATCTTTTTAGCATTCTTAGGACTCTGTTTGTAACCTGAATTTCTCCCAAATGGAGCAAATAAAAGTCTGTGTTAAATGTGCTTCAAAAATTAGTAAGTATCTTTACATAGAGATGAAAAAAAAAGGCCTTACTAGGGTCAATGTCATTAGCAAGGACTTGCGATGCACCACTCATCACAGCAGCTATTGCTGTTGCTCCACATCCACTTCCAAGATCCAAAACCGATCGTCCTTTAACAACATGTGGGTTATCTAAAATATACCTGAAAAGAAAAAACTGTTAAAGCAGTGAACAAGATTATGCAAATTTCTCAGTTTTGCATGACACTGCGTATGAGGTTTTGTCATATGTATAATGAAGCATGGTATCTTGAAAACACTCTTCCACATGTGCAGCTGGTACGTAGCTCCTTATTTATGTCTGCTGATGTAAAAATCAAGAACCATCATGTTTCTCCCTTACATCCCAAACCAAAAAGAAATCCAACCAAGTAAGCAATGTTTTATTTCAATCAGCAACATTTTATTTCATTCAGCTCCTTCTTTGACAGGTGAGCTTATCTAAAAAATGAACTCAAACTGCAAGGTGACTAAAATGCTTGGCATCAGAAACAGGAAGGTAAAGATTTGCATAAATTAAAAGCAATCTGAAGAAAAGTGAAGATGTATTTGCGGTGAATGTTGCACTCATCAAAAGACAAGGCATACCCATTGCCCTAAAATACTGCTTATGCAACTCCTTGGAAGAAGAGCAATTTCTCTTTCTTTTCCTGAGCCATGCAGACACAGATGCAAATACTTCTAGTCTGCTTATTGTTGTTGGTGAGTGGCAACAAGAAAATAAGAATAGAGCAGCAGTAAGCAGAAAGAGTATCTTCATTTAGTTGCTGACACCTGCCAAGAGAAATCAGCAAGCAAAAACCTCTAGGCTGTAAATGGAGAAATGACAGAAGGGAAGCATATAGCCATTACTAAAGGTTTAGAACTTCAACAATTCCCTTGAAATTCAATCTTCTGCAAAGGGAAAGGCCCTAAGCGACAGGGGGAAGAGCCCTGGGTGACATAAATTACTGCAAATTGCCATAAATTTACTACCAATTGCCGTAACTTCTGTTAGAGGAGAAACAGGAAAGGATTCTACATTTGTATGTCTTCTGACATGGAGGATGATGGCTGACTCTTCACACAGGGCTACTGGTAAGTTGAGCTTTTGCAGGTGTGTTCCAATTCAGAGAACTGTAATGGAAATGGTATGATTGGTGTAACTGGTGAATGGATGGAAGGAAATGTCTAGGCCTAGAAGCACCAGCAGGAATGGCAGAAGGAGGCCTAATAAGGGTGTTAAGTGCTAATGGCACCTAAATCCCAGCACATCTGTATACGGATTCCCAGGAACCCAAACTGGAAGAACAAAGACAGCCTACCCTCAAACTAAACAGTTCAAGCCATTAAGAGATGATAGCAGGAAGGTTGAGACCAGGACTGAAGATACGAAATACCCAGATCAGACACCCAGGAGACACGAAGAGGGCTTGACATCCCATGCCTCTTGTCCTACATGTCATCACAAGGAATCCTACCAGACAGCTTGGACATGCACAACTTGGTGCTTTTGAATATGTGATTAAGAATACAGGGGGTGAATTGCCTCAGTTTGAGTGAAAATCACCTTCTCCTATGAGGTCTGGCACCCAGCTTTGTTACAGTTGCAGCAGTATTTGCTACTTTGAGCAGACACACTTTTCTGAGGGCACCCACTCAGGACACTTGTGCATAGGCTCAGCAACTCTGCTGTTTGGCAGCACTCCCCCCTGAGGCCATCACTCCTCTGACGACAGCCCCTAGTTTAGGACAGGACAGAGGACACAGAAAATGCTGAGTTTCCCTTTTGTAGGGGCTGTGCTTAGATCTGCAATGACTTTCTCCAAGTAACTTGTGCAGAACATGACCTGGCCTAATGCTGCAAGTGCCCTGTTTCCTGCTGAATGGTTCTCAAATTACCACTAATGATTGTGGTGATTTAGGACAGCTGGAACCAACTGTATCCCCTGGCACATACACGGTGTATTACACTGTATGCTGCTGTTGGGGACTGCTCTCTGCTATGCTGGGTTAACGGGGTATCTTAGGTTACACCAAGAGGAATAGCTTGAAATAGGAGACTCCAGATGTTGTGGAACTGCTGACTGGGAAATGAGCACAGTTACAAAAGCAGCATGTTTTCATGCTCCCTTTTTCTTTTTACTTTCACAGATTATGCAGCTAATTCTGACATTCCCAATACATCAAATAAATGTATAAACAATAAGTCCATAAAGTGGTGAATTGCCAGATAATTATTATTGCTATCCAAATATCTGGACATATGAATCATACCATAGCAAAATGTAGACATTACCTTACCTAATTTAATTATGCAATGTTTAGGAGGACTCTAGTTCATCTACATGGAAGTACATAATCAAGTTGCAATTTAACTGTAAGATCCATATTTTTCCTGGTCAAAAATGCCTTCCTGTTTATGCTTTCTTGCAGAAAAAACAGCAAAGCCCCAGTTCAAATCCTTCCCTTTCATCTGTGTGGGGAATGTCTGACAGCTTGCTCTTTGCTGTAACAATTATGAACTTGTTCTGCTGTCTAAAGTGAGAGATTTGATTTTACAGAATAAAAGAACTCTAACTAGTTCCTGGGAATCAGGAACATTAAAGACATTTTGGCAGTAAGTGGCCAAAATCAAAATGTGGCTTCTGATATGACTAAAAGGCAGCCACAATAAAGCTGCTGAAATCCTAAGTGAAGAGAGTGATTCAGGCTAAACAGCACTGCAAGTGAATCAGCATAAATCTACTTTTCTCAACAGACCAGACACACATCCACACTCCTGTCTGTCTTCTACAGAATAAACCCTCACGTCTTACAACAAAATAGCAATCCTCCTGTTTGGAGTGATAATGACTTATAGAATTAAACACCTCGTTAGGTTTTGATGGCAACTGCACAGCCCTTCCACAGATCCAAATTAAGCCTCGTTGTCAACCCAAGCATCGCCACTGAAGACAACAGATTTCAACTGAAGAGCCATAAATTACTGTATATACAGCAAGTGCTGAACCTTCACTGCCAGCCAGCAGAGATTATACATCTCTCCTGTATAAGCAGAGAGGAGTATGGATAATGTGCTCTCATACAAGGCAAATATACATTGCTAGGAATCACTACAGAGCCAGGTCTGACATCCTGGCCTGCAGCAGACTGGACTTACCAACTTTGGTGACGCTACTGCATACCTGGAGAGAGCTTGGCCTCCTGGCCAGTAAATTGCCCAGAACGGGTCCCCGTAAGGCCACAGGTCAGGTTTTTCCCTCCAGAACCTGCAGTGAGGGGTGAGGAGGCGCAGTCGTATCTCTGGTGTGAGGTGCCCACTGCTGGTGACCTCCGTGTTCTCCTCCAAAAACGCTCTCACCTCAGGGTCCAGAGACTTGCCGGCACTCCAATGGCAGCAGCGCTGCCAGCGCAGAGAGGGGCCTCCCCTCCTGCTCCTCCAAGCCTTGGCAAAAGTGTTTGGCCTGCCCAAGAGGAGAAGCCACTTCCAGCTGTGGAAGGCCATGTCTTCACAGGGACAAACCGTCCCCAGGAGAGCTGAGAGTTCAATTTATCTGAAGCAGGTGATGAGGCAGAAAGCTTGAAACAAACTCACAGGATGTTGGTTTTCATAGCAATGGATGACAGTTCCTGAAAGGAGAACAATGCTACGTAAGTGATGTTTCTTCAGTGACTTCAAGCCTATGCACCACCAGGGCTTTAGAAGGAGGAGGTCAGCCTGCTGCTGGGTGACCACAAATGCATGCCTTGCCCCTACCCAAAGAGCCTTTGAAGTCTGAGAGAAGTGGTATTTAAGGAAGAAGATATCAAGAGACCCGTTCAGGAGAGTGCTATAAATATATCCCATGAAAAACAACCAGTTAGCAGGACAACTGACAGACATGAAAATTAAATGTGCATCCTTTTAACATCTCTGTCCCTCTGCCTTGAAGATACACACACAGCAAGCTACTCCTGTTTAAGGTTCTTCATTGAATCTTAAGATTTTGCAGTAGGTCTCTGGCATTGCAGGGCCTATGGGCATAGCAAACATAGCAAAGGTTATCAGTAGGTTGGGAGATGCCATTAATTACAAGTTTTATAACGGTGATAGGTCTTTTATATAAAAGCATCTTCTTAAAGTCAAGCGATTAAAGGATTTCCTCAAAAGACTTTCCTCTCTCTCCCTCAGATTTGTCAGGCTGCCAGCTCCAAATGAAAAAAAAAAAAAAGAATTGATCTTAATCAGAATACCCCCAATTTGTTGCATTTCAGTCCATATTTTAAAAGGATTGGTTAGTCTTATGGTGCAAAAGTCTCATGTGGATGCTCTCCCCTGTAGAAGAAAGTAGACCTCTACCACTGTAGCCCACTCCCCATGAGAAACTACATAAACATGCTCCAAGCTGTCTAAAGAGAGAAACTGAATCCAACACATTTTTAAAAATTAAGTTTTTAAAAGGTGAGACATTCAGACTGGATGAGCTCACACTCAAAGACCTTCTGACACCACTCAAGGCCAGTTTTCAGGTCACAAATCATGGAGAAAAGGAGAATGGAAGATTGGTACACCAGAGTTTAGACTCATTTGAGAATCAGAATGGAGAGTGGAGAGCTACAGCACTCAGATGAGAGCCGAGTGAAGAAAAGCCTCTCAGCCCTTCATCACCATCACCATATTCTCCTCATCCATCACCTCCTGCAGGCCCTGGGTCTTTCTTACGCTGATCCTGTGACTATCCTTAACCAAGCAGTGCCCTGAAAAGAGAGAAACTGCTTTCCTGCCTTCCTGCTCAGATCTTCTCCCTTCATCCATCCATTACTGTTTCCATATCTTTTTTTCCTTCCCCATCTTGTTCTCTAATTTATTTTCAACAACTTGGACTTACTTGCTTCAGGGCACAGCTTTTGAACCTCCCCCTAAGCTGATGAACAGAGAAGCATTTAAGGCCTGTGCTTCCACAACAGCAAAACTACAAGTAGTAACAGACACAAGAGAAACTGTACTCTCTATTTTGTAATTGTGTTTTATTTTCTGCAGTGATTTTCATGAAAAAGCAGAATGATGCATGAAGAAAATCAGCTTTAGCCCAACCCTGCCAATTTTTCACAACTGAAGAATTGTGTCCAGTTTTGCCATCCAGAGCTGCGCAGGTTATCCTTAAGAAAAAACTAGACCAAGGGACAACAAGAAAAATACACTAATACAACAAAGTCTTAACACTTTGTATTTCAGCACTTCAGTTTTTCTTCATTTGTCTGTATCTTTAGTAAAAGTTCATATGTTTAGTGGCATTTTTGTTGTGCGCTGGCTTTAGGTACTGGATTTAGTTTGATCACTTAACTTCCCTCCTGTAACACTTTGCTTTTTAGGCTGATAGTCCTGTTAAGTCTTTGTTTACATCATTGGCTAAAGGCTTTGTGTTTTTATTTCAAATAAATACATGTGACTGAACATTTTGCACTTTTCCACATTTGAAAATGTCATTCATCAGAGTCCATGTAATTAATGAATGTCATTAAAGAATTCCTTCCTTCCTGAAGGCAGAGCTATGTAATTCCCATCTGCCTAAGGGAAGCCTGAAGTCAATCAATCAGAGATACAAATCTTGTCAGCTGATGCTGTATGCCGGGTTTTCCCCATGAATTGCTGCAAATTAGCAGGGCTGAGATTTGCTAGTGTGTATTTTGCATTGCCTGTCATGATAGTTACTCTTTTTGAATTAATTGAATAAAATCAGTGGGCAAGCAGAACTTGGAAAAGGGGACAAAACCAAAACCAAGCAAAATACACAAAGAAAAAAAAAAAGAAGCAGTTCACATGCAATTTAAGGTTGTGGGGGTTTTTTTGGTGTTGGTTTTTTTGCTTGTTTTGTTTTTAAAGCAGCAGGTGCCTTTGAAAGCGTAACCACGCTTCCCACTGGAGGAAGCCGGATGGAACCAAAGCCCCAAGCCGCTCGCCTCGGCCCAGGGTACAAGGGACAAGGGGCAGGCCAGCACCGGGGCCACCGCCAGCGCCCGGGCCGCCCCTCCCCGCGCAGGCCCGGCCGAGCCGCTCCAGCCGCCGCTCCGCCGGGCCCGGCCGCACCCGCACCCGCACCGCCCCCCGCCGGGGCGGGACCGGGCCCGGCCCACACCTACCTGCTGCCGCTGCTGCTGCCGCCGGCCGCCGCTTCGCCCCGCCCGCTGCGCCGGGGCCGGGCCGGGCTGAGGGGGGCCGGGCTCCCCTTAAAGCGGCAGCGCCGCTGTCTCAGTACCGGCTCTGGTGCCGGTAGGTTCGTCCCCGAAGCCTTCGCTGGTGCTTGAGGTTGTTTTTCCCAATAGCACAGCGCTTCGGGCAGCGGGCTGGGCCTGCCCCTCCCCCTCTCTAGGCGCAGACGTTGGCGGGTGTCGGGGGAAATATTGTTTGAGCCAGGTAATAACAAAGAAACAGAACTGCACAAGGACAGAGAGAAGAGGAAGGCAGAGAGGTGCTACCTTCACAACAGCAAGCCCACAGCTTATGAATCTTCATAGATAGAAAGGGTAAAGTCAAAGGAAGGCAGCCCTGCAGTTTAGCAGCTAGGTGATCGCCCCCGTTGGTTCCTTCTCTTCTAGGTGTTAGAGCTGAAGCTCCAGCCCGTTTCCAGACATCTTTTCCTCAAGGCCAGCTGCAGCAGTTTGCTGTATTGAAAGGACCTCCGTGGAAATTCACAGAAGGGAAGATGGATGGATTCAGAGCGCTGCTGATTTGTAAAAAGCATCCCAACAACTCAGTATCAGCAGTCAGGGTTTTTGCACATCAGGATCAATTTGTGGT
Source organism: Pterocles orientalis (assembly GCA_011057875.1). Taxonomy (NCBI): domain Eukaryota; kingdom Metazoa; phylum Chordata; class Aves; order Pterocliformes; family Pteroclidae; genus Pterocles; species Pterocles orientalis. The sequence goes on from WKFP01011663.1 coordinate 12,543, forward strand.
TACCCAGAGGCTATGGAAACAAGTCATTATCAAAATGTAGCTAGCACATTAGCTAGTAGCTAAGGTAAAACTGAATATGAGAGCTCTGGCTAGGTAAGGGAGAGGCAATTCAATTATTCTGTTCTGCCTTCAGCTACAACGCACACCTACTCATTTCAGAATCACGGTACATCTTTTGTGGTTGAAGAACAGCTATCCTAACAAAACAAATCACACACTACCTGTAATATGTCCCAAAGCATTAGAAGTGTTTTTCATAGAAATACTTTCCCTGCTGCCTCACCAGCTGTGTTAAGTCAGGAGCAGGAAGGAACAGCAGCTGTCAGAGACAAAGGCATGCAAGAAGAGGAATTCTGCAAGGTGCAGCTTGGGTTTTTTCTTTGGGGTTTCTTTTAGGAGGTAGGGTGATGAAATGAGGAGAAGCTATATCAATCTGATCCTTGTGCCAATGCAGGCTCAGTTGTCCTGGTGTGAGGAGTCCCTGCAAGAGTCTTGATGGTAAGACCAAGAAGTTGAAAACTATCATTTCTAAGATAATTCTTGATATTGTCTTTGTTGATGTGTGTAGTTCAAGTGTGTTTGGCCTCAGCTGGCTGCTTGTGTTAACACATAATCAGACAAGGGAGCATTTTTGTAGCACAGACAAAGCCTGGAAAGGCCCACAGAGTTGTATGGCTTCTTGTTCTCTTTGTGGGTATGGTTTGGATACTTGTTTTGATGTTAAAACTAGAGTATGCATGTTTTCAAGCCCTGTTTTTTAGCAGTTGAAGTCTCCTTGAAATACTGGGACTTTGATTTCTGTGTATCTCTTAAAATAATGATACTTGGCCTCTTGAGTTCCAGCTCCCAGAAATATTTTGTGGCAATCAGCTAGCATGAGTGACACCTCACTGTGGAGGAAAATCATACTGAAACCAGTCCAGCCTGATGAACACATTTGTTCATCAAAATGGACACTAATGGACGTGTCCAGAGATGTGTCCTGTAAAAACAGGTGTTCTGGAGGTTTTAGTTTCACAGAAGATTGCAGCACAGGCAGCAATTAAGAGGAAGCAGCCACTGTGTTAGCACAGTCACTTCTGTGTTAGTTCACTGAAAGAGGTGGTGATGGTGGGTAGTTTGTAGGGGGCTTTGTTTGTAGTTCCCTTAGTTCTTCCACAAACTGAGCTATCCCTGTTGTACTTTTTGTATTGTTGTGATGCTACTATCCTCATCTGCAATAACTCTTTGGATGCCAGCGTCTTATCTTGGGTGGCCTGGGTTCTGGGGTCACAGAAGTCTGCAGGAAGCCTTTGAGTATCCCCAAGGTCCAGGCCAGCTCTGAGGCCAGTCCAAGGCAGGACACAGCTGCAGTGGGAAGAAGGAAGATCTGTAAGTAGAGCTGAGCCATGGCTGTGCCTGGTGTCACAGCGTTTATTTGAGGGGGGTTTTTTGTTGCTGATTTAGGGTTTTTTTCTGTGCTTTCATTCAAAGCTCTGAGAGAGGAAGACAATGGAAGCTGAGTGAAAGTGGGCAGCCAGGGAAAGGGGCTGCTGAGGCACTATGGAGCCTCTCCAGTCTGGTCTCCAGACAACCTGTAGCTGCCCAAGTTTTTCTGAATGAAAGACAGACATTCTCCATGGCCTCATTCCTCCTGGCTTCCTATGACAGCAAAATCCATCCTGTCTGCCTTCCCTGCATGGCTTTGTTGCACATCTCCTCCACACACCCAGGACAATACACAAGTCTCATGACTTCAGTGTATTTATCAGACCTTAGCTCTTCCCAAACAGGCAGAAACAAAGCCAACATTTAGTCTGGAGCATGAGAACACAACCACAGGTGGGGGCCGTAACACAAGCTTATCTCTGTTTGTTGCCTGGTGGGCTGGATTCACTGTTGTGTTTAAACCTATGACTAATTCCTTCTCTTTTCTCCAGACAGAGCAGTTGCTCCAGCTTGCTCCAGAAATAAAGCCTGAAGCCATAATACATTTGGTCACGTGATTTTAAGGATAATGCTAACAGCCATTGGTACCAGGGATAAGGTAAGTAAATCGAGTTTTCAAGGAGCTGTATCAGTTCAAAGCAGACAGTTGATTCTGTAATTCAAATTTTGTGGTTTCCCACTGGTGCTCAGAGCCTGGCACCAGCTGAACTCTTCCTTTTGCCTTCTCCATGGTAGTCTGCCAAATATTTGGACTCTTCCAGGGACCTGGGGACAGAGGAAACAATGGAGATCTGAGACAGACAGTTGGTGCTTGCTCTCTAGAGGTCCTAGAGGAAGCTGTTTGCCCAGGACCTGATACAATGTACCTCCTCTTTTGGCTGATGCTTGTTATTGCATCTTGGGAGGGGTTTGGGGTCCAAAACCAACTTTGTTATGAGTCAGGGTCATGCTATGTCAGGACATCTACTCTTTGCTAGTTTTGCATTAGTATCCAGACGATGTGGGAAACAACTGATACCACTGTAAAGATGCTCAGAGGAATGGAAACACAGCTCCTCTGCAACACCAGCCAGCTCCTTCACATGATGAACACACTGGAGCTTAAGTTCAATGTGACCAAGGGCAGAATAGCTGCTATTTATGCACACGGAGGTGTGGGAAAGTCACAAGGGGCTAGAAAAGGACTCAATCTTTGGACCTCTTATCAATTTTCAGTAGTATCCTACAAAGTGTTAGTTCCATTGGCTTTCCCATTCATACTTATGCAGCATGCCCTCCAAAGGGGGGCACACCTCTTCCTTAGGATACAGGCAACCCTCTCACTTTTCTGTGAACAGGTTTCAAATACACACATGACCAGATCCATTGTTGGACTCAATGATCTTAAAGGTCTTTTCCAACCTAAATGATTTTATGATTCTATGGGGTTTGCTAACAGAACAACTTAAACTGACATTAACCCATATATAATGTCTTTGTGCATTTCAAGCTTCTCAAAGCCTGGTGCATTGGCAATTGTGGTTTAACCCCTGATGGCAGAAGCACCACCAGCTGCTCACTCACTCTCACCCAGTAGAACAGGGGAGAGAATCAGAAATGTAAAAGGGAAAAAACTCTTGGGTTGAGATAAAGATAGTTTAACAGGTAAAGCAAAAGATGAACACACAAACAAAGCAAACCAAGGAATTAATTCATTACTTCCCCTGGGCAGGGAGGTGCTCAGCCATCTCCAGGAAAGCAGAGCTCCATCATGTGTAATGGTTACTTGGGAAGACAAACACCATCACTCCAAATGCCACTCCTCCTCCCCTCCCCTATTCCTTCTTCCCCCAGATTTATACGCTGAGCAGGATGTCATATGGCATGGAATATCCCTTTGGTCAGTTGGGATCAGCTGTTCCAGCTGTGTGCCCTCCCAGCTTCCTGTGCACCCCCAGCCTACTTGCTGGTGGGGTGGTGTGAGAAGCAGAAAAGACCTTGACACTGTGTAAGCACTGCTCAGCAGTAACTAAAACATCCCTGAATTATCAACACTGTTTCCAGCACAAATCAAAAACTTAGCCCTATACTAGCTACTATGAAGAAATTTAACTCTATCCCAGGCAAAACTAGTACAGCAGTGCATCACAACTTCCTTCCTTGCAGCAGAGGACATGGTGCAGTGATACCCAAGTATCGCTTGCAGCTGGACCTGTTATCTACAGGGCTGGCCAGGTTGCATGTGCAGCTCCTTGGATGCCTCCTTGTCACAACCCCAGGGCTCCTGATGGTGAAGGTAGCTTGAGAGCCCCCCAGCCCTGCCCTGTGTGATCTTGCATCTCAGGTTTTATCGGTCGTGGTTTCAGGCGTGATGCAAGCAGCTGCATCCAGCTCTGAGTGGAAGCAGCAGCATCACTGTGACTGTGCAGCACAGCTCTTTGGCTGTTGCTGTTGGCCAGGGCAGGAGGCTAATCCTCAATCTGAATAAATGGTACAAGGATAACAGCAAACAGGATCTGTCATCTTCCAAGCAAGAAACTAAGCACTTCCACTGAAAACAGCACATCTCAGCCATGTGTTCCAGGGGTCAGGGCCCTGAGGGCACTAATGGGCCTTACTGGCCCTGCTTCCCCCTCACCCTGGGGCTCTCCCCACCCTCCTCATGACCCATTTCAGCCCCTGGGAATGCCAGTCACTGCCCCAGCCACACTGCAGCAGGGCCAGTCTCCAGCTCCCTGCAGCCCTGCCCAGCCATGGGCTCCACCAAGCCATCCCCCTCCCCATGGCCATCTCAGGGCTGTGTTCCCAGCCTGGTTCCCCTCACTGGGCTTGATCCTGGCCCTCACCCATGGGCTGACATCAGAGTCGGAGCAGCCGGACACACTGACAGTGCCTGGCACCAAAGACTGCTGCTGCTCTCTTGACTTTACACTTGACTGGTAGTGCTGAGCACCAGGAAGCCAATGACTCTGATTTAGCCTGGGAAATCCTCTTTCCTGGGATTGCTCAGTAGTAGTCCAAGCATCTTGGCCTGGAGAGAGGTGCTAAGATGGCCCTTTGACACATCAAACAGTGTCAAATGCTCCCACCCCCAAAGGATGTGCTTGACAGGGATTCCTGGAATCTCCCAGCATGGATCAGTAAGTTGTGACTATTGGTTTGCAAGGAAGTCACCAAGAAACATGATCCTCAAGGAGAAGTGAATCACTTTGATCTCTGTCCTTATGTTCAATGTGAGCTCAGAGCTGATTTCCAGTATTTCTAAGCTAAAGCAGGAGTGCAGTAAGCCAGCGCAGAGAAGCTACAATTCAGCTGTCGTCAGTAGTAAGTCTCCTAAGCAGCAGGTGCTTCAAGGCAATGTGCTGTTATCAGGCATGAGGAGTATGTGGCAGAGAGATATGGCTGAACCTATGGACCTAAATGTTTAGACTTCTGCTAAAAACACTAGTAGGGAAATTGAAACAGACCCTTTAGTGCTTTGATTAGCACAACTGCTTTTATATTCATAACGAGGGAAGGGATGCCATCCAGAGGGACCTTGACAGGCTGGAGAGGTGGGCCGATGCAAACCTCATGAAATTTAACAAGGCCAAGTGCAAGGTCCTGCACGTGGGTCGAGGCAATCCTAAGCACAAA
>WKFP01011774.1:0-52806 GCA_011057875.1 Pterocles orientalis
GGGAAAAAAAGGGAAGGGGGAAAAGAGGGAAAAGGGAAAAAAAGGAAAAGGGAAAAAAGGGAAAAAAGGGAAAAGGAAAAAGGAGAGCTTTGCCACAGCCTGCAGGGACAGGCTGAGAAAATTCAGTCTAAGAGGCATGAGTATGCAGAGGTCAGAAACCAAGTACAGGGGCCAGGGAGAGACAGACATGGGCCTGTCAGTCTGTTTGCTAAAAAGAAGCTTGTTTTCTAAATTTCTTAAAAATGTATTGCTATCCTTGGTTGTATCATATGCTTCCAATACAAACCCATGAACTGTTATCTTCCTTTTAAAATTTTTATTTAATCTTCCTTCATTTTTCTCCTACAACTTTATTTATTTTGCATAAACCAACTAATTTCCAGGAGAGACCACATCCAATACATTGAAACAGTCCCCGGACATGTCTTAGTAATTCTTGCTAGCTGGTACATTACCTACGTTATGTATAGCATGGATATTATGGATATTATTTCTACAGCTACAAGAAATGAAAAATAATACCCAGTTTAAAGCACAAACTTCTATCTATTTACTAAGAAAAGGTACAGACAGAAGCAAACAAGGAATGAACTGCGTATTTTTCAGGTGCTATGTGCAATCTTGCAGCAAATTTTTGAGAAAACCACTGTACTCAAACTTACTTGTGTTGATAAGAAACTGGTTTGAAACCCCAGGATGATCTACATCATGTATTGCACTGGCAAAAAGTGCTGCAAGAATCTCCAAATCAGTGAACACTGCCTAGAAAACAATTAAACAGAAATGACAATCACTAATCAATGAAAAAGTGTGTTCAACAAAATGACTCTACTTTGAATCTAGATCTGAACAAGCAGAACACATTTGAAATGCATCAGGGATCTCAAGAGGTTTTACGCATAGGCTATCACAACCTTTTGTAAAATCATCAGTTATGTAGAATTTCATAAATATTTCAAGTTTGGCTGAAGCAAAATGATCCTTACTTCACACTGACTGCATCACTAAATTCTCTAACAATGGAAGTTTTTTCAGCTCCAGCCTGTACATAAATCCACTTTTATTACATCATTAAGTACAGGTTTCTAACCAACAGCAAAAATCGAAGCTAAAAATATTCAGCCTGACTCCTACATGTCATCCTATACTTGAAAGACGCACACCTCCTAAATGATCGCAAAGGAAAGGGCAACAGACTACAAGGCATCTTGGGGTTGTCCAGAGGTTCAGCTACTTAGACTGTGGGACTTGCATTGAGAAACCTGGTCAACTGGAGGCTGATGGGGTCCATCTGCCAGAGAAGGGCAAGAGCATCTTTGGTCATAGGCTTGTCAGCCTGGTGAAGATGGCTTTAAACTAAAATTGCCAGCGAAGGGAATGTGAATCCATCCCACTCCTACCAGTGTGATGCCAGTGCCAGCAACAGATGCCTAGAGCCTGGAGAAGGATCACAGGTCAGCAGGAGAACTGACAGCAAGTCAGCTTCATCAGGAGCCCAACTCCAGTGCCGCTGTGCAAACACACGTGGCATGGGGAATAAACAAGAGGAATGAGAGATGTGTGCACGCTTGCGGGGCTACGATCTTATTGGCATCACGGAGACATGGTGGGATGGCTCTTATGACTGGAGTGTTGGAATGGAGGGATACAGGCTCTTTAGGAAGGACAGGCAGGGGAAATGAGAAGGGGGCATCACCCTCTATGTCAACGACCAGCTGGAGTGCATGGAGGTCTAGTTGGGGATGGATGAGGAGCTGACCGAGAGCTTATGGGTCAGGATCAAGGGGAGGGCAGGGACAGGTGACATGATAGTGGGGGTCTGCTACAGGCCACTGGGCGAGGAAGAACGAGCAGATGAAGCCCTCTATAGATAGATAGGAGCATTCTCATGCTCATAAGCCCTGGTCCTTATGGAGGACCTTAACCACACTGACATCTGTACAGCAGGGCATAAGCAAGCCAGGAATACGATGGGATAAAGCCCTGAAGGGAAGAGAGGCTCAAGAAAGCTGCTTCATATTCAAGGATGACCTCCTCCAAGCTCAGGAATGATGTATCACAACAAAGAGGAAGTCAGGAAAAATGCCAGGAGGTCTGCACGGATGAACAAGGAACTCCTGAGCAAAATCAAACACAAAAAGGAAGCTTACAGAGGGTGGAAGCAAGAACAGGTAGCCTGGGAGGAATACAGAGCAACTGTCCGAACAAAAGCCCTAATAGAATTAAATCTGGCCAGGGACATCAAGAGCAACAGGAAAAGCTTCTATAGGTGCCCTGGGGACAAAAGGAAGACTAGGGAAAATGTGGGCCTTCTCTGGAAGGAAATGGGAGACCTGGTTACCCAGGATATGGAGAAGGCTGAGGTACTCAATGAGTTTTTTGGCCTCAGTTTTCACCAGCAAGTGCTCAAGACACACCACGAAAGTTACAGAAGGCAAAGGCAGGGAATGGGAGAATGAAGAACCACCCCCTGCAGGAGAAGACCAGGTTTGAGACCATCTAAGAAACCTGAAGGTGCACAAGTCCATCAGACCTGATGAGATGTATTTGTGGGTCCTGAGGGAACTGCCAGAAATAGTTGCTAAGCCACTATCCATCATATTTGAGAAGCCGTGGCAGTCTGGTGAAGTTACTGCTGACTGGAAAAGGGGAAGGGTAACCCCCATTTTTAAAAAGGGAAATAAGGCCAGTCAGTCTCACCTCTGTGCCTGGCAAAATCATGGAGCAGATCCTCCTGGAAACTATACTAAGGCACACGGAAAATAAGAAGGTGACTGGTGACAGCCAACATGGCTTTACTACAGACAAACGGTGCCTGACAAATTTGGTGGCCTTTTGTGATGGAGTCACAGCGTTGGTGGATAAAGGAAGAGCAACTGACATATACCTGGACTTGTGCAAAGCCTGTGGCACTGTCCTGCATGACATCCTTGTCTCTAAATTGGAGAGACAAATTTGATGAATGGACCACTTGGTGTATAAGGAATTGGCTGGATGGTGCACTCAAAGAGTTGTGGTCACTGGCTTGATGTACAAGAGGTGGCATTCCACAGGGGTCAGTATTAGGACCAGTGTTGTTTAACATCTTTGTGGGAGATATGGGACAGTGAGATTGAGTGCACCCTCAGCTAGTTTGCCAACGACATCAAGCTGTGTGGCGCAGTCAACACGCTGGAGGGAAGGGATGCCATCCAGAGGCACCTTGACAGGCTTGAGAGGTGGGCCCGTGCCAACCTCATGAAGTTCAACAAGGTCAAGTGCAAGGTTACGCACATAGGTTGAGGCAATCCCAAGCACAAATACAGGCTGAGCAGAGAATAGATTCAGAGCAGCCTTGAGGGGAAGGACTTGGGGGTGTTGGTAGATGAGAAGCTGAACATGACCCAGTAATGTGCGGTTGCATCCCAGAAATCCAACCATGTCCTGGTCCGCATCAAAAGAATCATGGCCAGCAAGTCGAGGGAGGTGATTCTGCCCCGATACTCCGCTCTGGTGAGACCTCACCTGGAATACTACGTTCAGTTCTGGAGTCCTCAGCACAGGAGGAACATGGACTAATTAGAATGAGTCCAGGAGGGCCATGAAAACCATCAGAGGGCTGGAGCACCCCCCATACGAGGACAGGCTGAGAGAGATGGGGTTGTTCAGCCTAGAGAAGAGAAGGCTCCGGGGAGACCTTGTTGTGGCCTTCCTGTGCTTCAAAGGGTCCTACAGGAGAGACAAGGAGGCACTTTTCATCAGGGAATGTAGTGATAGGATGAGGGATAACAAATTTAAGCTGAAAAAGGCTAGCTTTAGATTATATATTAGGAAACAATATTTCACTGTGAGGGTGGTGAGGCATTGGAACGGGTTGCCCAGAGAAGTTGTGGACACCCCATCCCTGGAAGTGTTCAAGGCCAGGCTGGATGAGGCTTTGAGCAACCTGGTTTAGTGGGAGGCGTCCCTGCCCATGGTAGGGGGATTGGAACTAGATGACCTTTAAGATCCCTTCCAACCCTACCCATTCCATCATTCTATGATCAGACTTAGACTTACTGATTTTTCTTCTGTCTCAGATTACCAGGAGGATAGGAAGAAAGGACTGCAATGGGCTTAGCATGTCACTGAGCCCAGTCCCCTGTTGTCACAATCACCCACATTATATAGTTGCTTTCATAATTGACTCAGAACAGCTCAGAAGTGCATAAGTCAACAGTGGTGGACATTGTCAATGGTGGACATTGCCATTTTACTGGTTAAACCTCTGCTGAGAAGAAGGCCCTGAAAAACTGCTGGTCTGGAAAAAAACCCCAAAATGCTATTGATGACCAGTTCAGCTGTTTGGTGAAGCCTGTCATGATTTAAAACCAAAATCTGATCTTTCTTCTTGAGACAAAGGAAATCTTTCCCAAGAGAATTCCTCAGTCTTTGAGTATGGAGACCTGCCAACAGTCTTAAGGTCCTCTTATAACCTCTTTTTATGAAGAAGGTAAGGCAGAAGCATTAAAGAGCAGTCATTACGAAAGAGTTAAAATGCAGCCCTCCTTGAAAATGAGGGCAAATCCTTTTAACTGCTAAATTTTCAACTAGCTTTATCTGCCTTCTTCCACCAATTTACTGGGATATATCAATGTTTGCTATACTAAGACCTCAACTGTGCTCAAAAAAAAAAGTAATCTCTACCTTTCTTCCACTTCCTTCTATTGCAGAGACTTAAGCCCTTTTCACAAGAGAATTCCTCAGAAAAGGACACATGAAATGTTGTTATTTTCAAACAATTTTGAAATATTGATGAAAGAAATATGAGATAGTCCAGTGAAAATTTAGTACATGTTCCACTGTGCCTGAGAAACAAACACAAAAGTAGCCTTTCAGGACCAGAATGAACATGGACAAGGAAAACAACAAATAACAAAAGGCTCTATTGAGGGAATCCCATTTTATCAGTATCTTTCCTAAGCAATTCCACTGATTGTGGTTAGTGAGGATCCTACATGGGAAATAATGACAGAACAGGATGTAGTCTTAATAATGAGATGGTAGAAACAAGTTATGAATTGTGTACCATGGAAAAGGTTACTGCAGCACAAATCTGCATGACTTAAAAGATGTGACATTTTCTGCACAATATTTAAAACAACTATACGCTTTGATCCTCACAAAATATCTTTCAAAGAGCAGAATTCATGGAAGAAATTTAAGATTTATTTTAAAAATCTTGCACAGACCAAGATCTTTAATACGTAGAAGAGTTTTAGTATGTCGCTTTCTCTAATTCCTGCCTCTTCCCGACTTCAGCATAATTCACCTCTAATGCCGGGGTTGATAGCAGGACATGGGTTGACTGAACAACATCTGCAGCATGTATGTTATTGTGATATGTCACATCTACGTGGTAATGGTCTTCTAGGGTCAGCAAGTAAGTTATTAACGTATCTGCTGGAATCTTAAACGTTTTTAACAAGTCCCGTTCCTGGAAAAGGAAAAGAGAAGCAATTAAGATTACAAAGACAGAAAAATCTCTAAGATAAGCAAAAAGCAGCACGACTGCTGCTACTTGCCTGAAGAATGGTGTACATGATGACCGTCAAAGGTCTGTTTCCAGATAACTCTGCTACTCTGAACACCTGAAGGCCCCATTTGTTCACATCTTCTAGTTCCTAGAGCGGAATCAAGCAACAGATGTGTTGAAACTTGGCACACACACTCCCATAATTTTTGACTGAAACAGCTCCAGAACACAGATGCACGAAGGTTCAGACCTTGCCACTGTGAAAGTTATGTGCTAAGCTCTGGAAGGGGAAAAGCTGCTGCGACTAATCTTGTAATATTTCAATTTACAGCTACCAACTTTTCAGATTTTAATTCACCAGCAGGAAAGAGTGCCTCTGAGGTGGATTGCTCCAGAGGGAAAAATGACACAGGATCTTGAGTGAGCTGAACTTTGCAGTCCCACTGCCCAGTCACAGCAGAGTTCAGCAAGGAGGAAACCTCCAGAGATGCTGCAGTTCTGCTGCTGTCTCCCTGGTTCTCAGAAACACTCTTCAAATAAAAAATAGGGAGATACCTGAAAACATAAGGATAGGCATATTTCAAAATGCAAAACTCTAAAATTAAATGAATAATCACTTTATGGCAGTTTTAGATTATTGCTGACTGCTTAGCTGCTGGTGCAAAAATCACAGGAATTGTCCCTAAAAACAAAACCACAAATCACGTACGTAAAACGATACAGCTAAAGACAGGACCTGGAAGGATAGCTCTAATGCTATATACCAGCTGTGCATTTTCAAAAAACATAGGGCTGCTGCATATTTCAATTCCTGTGACAGCATACATATTTTTACTCTTCATTCTTCAGATACTATTTATGAATAAGCAGCTTTATTAATGCGTACACAAATGCTAATTCACATTCCATCTCCAGATGAAATCCTGGTCATGCAGAAGTTAACCCTTATGGCCTGATTCTGATTTTACTTGGTATACTTCCACTTCACCAAATTTGTATTATTTGAAGTGAGACCTGCCTTTGGTGCTACAGCTTGAAATCAGCGGTTAAAAGCATAGAATGGAACGATACTGACAACTCCACCCTTTGTTCTAATTAAATGGTTTAAGTTCAAGGATTTGTGTATTCTCTACCTTGGCAAGAAGCTCTTCTTGGTCTGTTTTGACTCCAAATCTGGGAATACTGGAATTAGATAGGCTGGAGCTGTGCATCAGTTTTTTGACTCCACTGATCTGGGACATTGGCCTCTTCTTTTTCTCTTTCTCTTTCTGTGTCGGAGAAGGGATTTCGACTTCATGTTGTTTGTCTTCAAGAGAATGAAAAGAATAATTTTTAAAGGAATAACAAATATTTTTGTCCATTTCACACCTGAGTTGCACTTTATGGATATTGTAATTCTTAACAACATTTTTTTTTATTTTTATGTTTGGAAATTTTGCAACAGATACTTCATCCTGAAGAGCACTAAAATATGAAAAGCTAAACATAGACCTATACTTCCGTATAAGCAGATCTCTATTTCACAAGTTGCCTTATTATTTCTGAACTGGCTTTAAGTGTGACTTGCGACTGTCTGATTTCTACGTCTCCTGCAGCCCTGGAGCTGTAGAGATAGTCAATCCTTTCATTATAAAAACAGAAATCCAGACATTAACTTTGCTAGAAAATGTCAAAGTTCTCCTTTTCCAGGAAAAACACTCTCTAAAATTTTACTTCAAAAACAATCAAAATGGTGTCTCATGCAAACCTTAACAAAACATTTTCAGGACTCGAAGGACCTAATACCTGGGGACTGGTCCTGTTTGTGCTAAGACTGAACAACTCAAAAAAACTTCTGCAAGCTACATCTACAAGCGCTCTGGATGTAGAGGCAGTTCACGCCAGCAATGCAGTGCATTTATGCACCTCCCAACCAGAATAATCATAGAACCACAGATGGTTTGGTTTGGAAGGGACCTTAAAGACCATCTAGTTCCAATCCCCCTGCCACGGGCAGGGACACCCCCCACTAGACCAGGTTGCTCAAAGCCTCATCCAGTCTGGCCTTGAACACCTCCAGGGATGGGGCATCCACAACTTCCCTGGGCAACCTGTTCCAGTGCCTCAGCACCCTCACAGTAAAAAACTTCCTCCTAATATCTGATCTAAATCTACCCTCTTTCAGCTTAAAACTGTTACTCCTCATCCTATCACTCCTGACAAAAGGACTGTTTTGCTAAAACCCAACATTTTGCCATCAGTTTTGCTGCCACATCAGTATCAGCAACATCACTTCATATACCTCATCAACATATGTGCCAGTAAAACTTTAGACATGGATTAAACTGAGATTAAAGTATATTTAGGCACTTGCCCTCGATCACTGCAGACACAGCACGGGGGTGAGAAGCATAGCAGACATCTGTGGTCCCCAAAGAAACCCTAGTCAGTGCAACAAAGGACTCTCCTGCCAGACTTCTAGGAATTTGCATTGATTTTTGTTCTTCTTATTCATACTACATCTCAACATAGAGTATTAATGACTACCTCCAAATTATTCCTTCTTTGCTGAAATGCACCTTTTCTAGTCCTCAAGGAACTCCCCCAGCAAAACCACACAAAAGACAAATCCAGAACAGATGTTTCTAACGTAGGAGCCTAGCAAAAGCTACGATTTAAAAAACACCTTAGAACAAAAGAAAAAAAAAAGAAAAGAAAAAAAACCTTGGGCTCTTTACAATGTATGTCTATTTTTTTCTTCCTGCAATGGTAATTTTCAATAAAGACACTGAAACCAGATGAGCTTAGCAAGTCCATTTCTAATTACTGAATCGTTCTATTTCTTGCTTCTTCACTTTCTTTCTTTTTTCCACTTCTTTTTTTAAATTATCCTTTAGCAGCCGCATTTACGGGGCACCTCAAATGCCAAACAAATCACAGTGAAGAAGAGACTGTGGAAATGTCACCAAGCTTTAGCCTGCGGCACCGAGTTCCCAGTTGCCTCTCCTGTACTTCACCACTTTTCTCACACAGACAATCAAGAAAAGGAGGAGGAGGAGCCCTGCAGCTCTTGACTGGTGCAAACTGACAGCAGACGAGGAGCAGTGACTCGTGTTCATGCTTTGATGTTTATGGTTTCGGTCATATGCACAAAGTTTAGACCCATCAAAGGGAGGTTCATAAGCTGAGCTGTCAGACTAACTCAAGTGAAAGGAAGAGTCTGTCTGAACGACTTTACATCTCCGGAAGAATTCCACAGGACTGCCTCTGCTTTTGTAACTACAAGCACACAGGGCAAAGGATCCTGCACCCATCTGAACATCAAGAAAAGACAGCTTGCCATTTCGACCCTGGTTGTTCTATGCTCATTGGCAGGTCCTCTCACATTTTACGTTCATAGGAAAAGAGGTTAATGACACTGAAAAAGAAAAAACCTTGCATATTATTATACTCAGTGCAGGAGCCTTAATTCTTACACAGGGAATATATTGTTTCACATTATGAATAACTTCATATGTGTCATGCAGCCCTGCTTGGGAGAACAGTCTGTTTATTTTTCTAAGAGCAAGAAGAACAGAAAAACCTCTTTTCTCATGACACGTTCCCAACTTCCAAACGTGAGAAAGTCTGTAGATGTCCAGGAGATAGATTACGTGTTAAAAAAATTAGCTAGCTAGATTCATTAAAATTTTTAAGGGTAAAGTATTTTCCACTTTCACAACATTGCATAGAATCTATATACTTAGACTGCATATTTTGTAAAGACTCTATTTAAGTAATAATTCTGTAGATTAGGAGTTTTCCTCGTTGTATTCTTGTTGTACCTATAACTTTAAATGTCCTATTTTTCCATGCAGCCACAAAAAAGTACCCAGGGCTCACCAACTTAGAAGCGGTTGCCTTTCCAGCCCTCTTTCTGCTCAAGACTGAGGTCTCATGTGAAAGGCTGACAGACGCACTTCCTTATCCCGTCAAAATGAGCCCTAAGTTTTCAAGTAAAAGCAAGCAGAAACTGCTATCTCACTCTTTTCAGCCTAAGTGGGTCATCTCAGCGAATGGTTCACTGTGCAAGATTGCTTCTCTGTGACAGAGGCTCATCCCTTTCTTATTGTCTGAAACCCTGCTGTGCCGCAGTGCTCAGGCATGCTACTGCAATCACGGGTAAACTGAACAGACACGTTAAGTGATCCTTTTAGGACATGGTGAAATGGACCCGCTTCTTTCACAAAAACACAAAAAGCACCAGCTACAGTATCTCACACAAACAAAAAAACAGATGTACCTTAACATGTGTGACTGGCACCTTTTAAAGGACATGCTATCCTAATTCAGACATATTCAGCTGTGCCTCCTCTTACATACTCAGTCTTTATGCAGCAATGGTGTTTTGCTCAAGACATGTTTGAGACTGGTATGTTATCTTTATCTTCACATTCAAAATCAACAGTATGGAACCAAATTTTACTCATTTTCACCAGTTTTAGCAAAAAAAACCCCGTAATTCTGCAAAAACATAAAGGAGGAACCATCCTCTTTATAATATTGTATCAAGCTTTCTTTAACACTCACATCCCACCATGCAGGCTCTTGAGCTGCACAAATTCTCCTGGCAGCAGACTGTCCAGATGTTGGCTTAGCCATATTCACCCACCCGCTCATGTGAGGACAAGGAGTACCAAATCATCTGAACTGTGCACGACGAGATTCTATGAGGTTACTTGTGCTTGTGTGCTTCTGGCACACTGAAACCTCTTTGTAGTGACTTGCATAAGGGAAACAGAGTGGAAGAATTATTTTTAATATATAATTCGTTATATATTCATGTTTTCATATGGCAGCAATATAGAACTTGTAATGTTACATGAAAATATGTGTATGAACATTTATCTGTGATTACACTCATGGAGAAACCACACACACAGACTAAACGAGCTGAGAGGAAATGGATCTAACATGATCTCTCTACTCAAACACTGAACAGTGAAACACTAAATGTATAGTTCCTGAAATCATAAAGTAATATGGAAAGCTACTTGTTTTTAAGCTCTATCACAGTCCAGAGAGAGAAGAAAAAACCCCAAAAGGCAAAAAAAGTTAACTCCCTTCATAGTCTTACCTAAGAACGTGCTTGATATATATTCTGAGACCTGATTGCCTGACCTGCTCATTTCAGATAGGTGGGTGAGCTCCCGGTTAAGCATCCTTTTAAACTGGAAAATAAAACAAAACAAAACAGCATAAAATTAGTGATCAAGACGTATTTCAGGTAGGACGAGAAAAAGCAGTCAATTTGTAACTGGGGAAGGGACATAACGTTAAGAATATATACTAAACTAAGATAGCAGTGAAAGCAAAAATCATGTTGATCTACCGTACCAACTTGTTCATGGGTTGGACAATGTAATTTGTAACCTCCTGAAATACTCCATAGCAATTAAGTTACTAAGGCACAGGGTCCTACTAGTAACTGAAAACTATAAGACATAGGTGTACACACAAATAATTAATATTACTGTCTTTTCAATTTTTCTATTTTAATTTGGAGAGAAAATACACATGTATGTGCATAGAACCTCTTCTCTACTAAGGTTTTCTTTCCAGATCTCTAAATTAATCTACTTACGCATTTTTTTGCAATTCATTCAAGTATATCTTACCTCTCTTCATTAATCTACTCAAATATGTTTGACAGCACTGCTCAAAACAATCCAAATATCTTATGAATTCTCTACACACCAATATGAACAGAGGTAAGTTTTGTTGTCTTTGACTTAAAAATTATTATACTTGACCAGCCCAATGACTTGACCATTCCACAGTCTCAGAAAACGGTCAGTAACTGTATGAAACACTGGAGTAGAAAGTACCCATCCGCGGAAACAGCCTCCTTTTCCCTCTAAGTTAGCAACTAACTCTAGGCACTCTACAGGATAGAAGTGGATATTAACATGCCACAAAATGTGTAATTGATTAGGTACTCAATACTGAGCTTTTCTTGATTCCTTCTAGACTCCAGTGTTAAATGGTACCTGGCGGCATTGTGTTTGACAGGCGAATTGCATAATACAGCTCTAGCTATCTTTCATTCATTTTCACTGACTATACCTCTGCCCTGATATTATCAACAATAGACCTCAGCAATATTTATTCCTAATTCAAACAACTCTTGCCAATGTAAATAAGCGTCCATCTGTCCCTACCGGATTTTGCCTCCCATTGTGCCATCCTTTCATTTTGTTGTCAGGTTTCTCAGTCGCCTTTTCTCTTAACAAAGCCAAATGACTCGTGCCATTTTCAGAATCATCTTTCACCTTGTTAACTCACTTATGCCTACTTATTACACCAAGCCGTAGCTATCCTTAGTATATATTCCCGTAAGCATGCCTTTGTGTTGAAAACTGGTAATTTGTTATTCTATATGAGAAAAAGCACCAAACATTAACCACCTCCTTTACGTCTTTTCTTAAAGAGGCCCTGCACAGCGAAAGGTGTCAATTTTCTTTGCAATGTCTTTGTAAGTCACCGATTACTGTATTGCTCACAGTGTGCCAAATAAAAACTACCTTTATTGTAACACTCTAACCATTAGCCGCTGCATTTTCCTGCCGCCCTGATGTGCCATCAGCTCAGGAAGTTCCTGAGCTACAAAGACTGAATCCTACTTTAGTCACAAGCCAAAGGCTCAGCTTTGATCTGATACAGCTGTGTGCTACCAAGTGCTCAACACATTTCTGAAAACTAGAACCATGTTGCAAATACAGTTACACACACTGTGAACCGCAGGGCTATAGATTCTGCACAAAGCCAGTATCAACTTCTATAGCGAGGTCTAGTGTTTGTTGCCAATGTCAAATGTTAGGGAAAAAAAAACAAAAAGTAAAGCTCGCGAAGCAGAGAAGTGATTGGTCCAAAAGTCCTAGGAGTATTTTTAAAAGCCTGTCTTTAAACTTTGAACACACACTGAGGTCACACTTGGATGCTTTTTCTTCTGTGCCCACAAAGCTGGGAAACTGAGTTATTCAAGGTGAAAACTGAAGATCTCATGGAATGGCTTGTCTCCAGAGGGTATTCAGAAACTACAGCTTGGAATTAAATATCGTATATAGAAATCTAACAAAAAATGTCAGAAGTTGGCCAAATCACATTAACTTCCAGGCATGCCAGCAGTATATCCATTATTGCTCCAATATTCTCCCTTCCTTAATTTAATCCACCTAGTTCTCTGGATCCCAACTAAACAGGTTCTTGTCTGTCTGGTTGTTTCCTAGTAACCCCTTTAGATTATGCCCAACTTTGCAATGCTGTTTTTGCTGGGTCATGTTCCACACAGCAGAAAAAGACCCTCTAGCCCCCACTGGTACATACTCGTCAGGAGCTCCCCTTAAAAGCTTCCCAGCTTTGAAAGGAGAACAAATTGGTGTTTGTTTGCACTTTGCATAGGAGGGACTTTTTTTCTTCCAAATCTTAAATTTAACCAGAGGGAGTAGGCAGGGAGAAGGTTGGTTACTGCAGACTGGGAATCACCTTGCGGAACTTATGGAGTAGAGGTTCTTTAAGGATTTCCAACTAAACATTTACTGTGTGGATGTCCACAACAAATGCAAGGTGCATGGCAGTCTTCTCTAGTGCTATGTTCCCCACTAGTCTGATGCAAAGTCTTGTCTTCCCACCTCCCATTGCCACATAAGTCACCAGAACGTAAAAGCTCAACCATCAGCACGAAACCTGCAGAACAGTCTGTGTTGCTGCTGAACATGGGTGTTCAGTAAAACAAGTTCACCAGCTTCTGCCAGGCCCTCCTTGCTAACAGCAAATTCAATGAGAGAAGCCTTTGGCTTTGAAGAACTGTAGCAGCATGATTTCCTCATACTCTTTCACACGTTGCTGACGCCACAGCAACAAGACTTTAATTGTAATTTATTTTGAAAACATCTGGACCAAGGAAGAGGTTAGAGAACAGTTCTGATTTTCTAATGAAATGACAACGCCTTACCATCCACATGGAAACAGACAAAGACAAAGACCACATGCAGATAGCAGTTTCTGACTCAGAACAATAACGCTCGTTGAATACATAAAAAAACCCCAAGAGACACGAAGAGTGAGCAAGATGTTCAGATATTTTTCTGGATTATACCCTTTTTCGGTATATCTGTATGTTACTTAACCCTCTGATGTTTAAGAACTTGTCCTTTGGGGAAAAAAAATCTTTTTTCTAAGAAAAAAAAATCAAACACCAAAACCTAAAGCCCCTACTTTCTCTGGATTTTGCCTATTTCTCAAGGATTTGACTTGGGCCCAAGTACACCCATATGTAGTTGCTGCTTCAAAGAGCATCAACTTTCCACATATTTATACATCCCTGCACAATTACTTTATAACAAAACTCTGCCTAACTCTCATGTGGCTCCCACAAGATCTTACTGCAAAGCAGAGAAGTTTCTGTTAGGTTTGTGAGTCAACAGTTTCAGTCACCCAGCAGACGCCGCTTAATTGCTTGAAACTTAGCTAGACTGCCCATACTCTTGTCATTTGTCCTCTCAGAAAGAATATTTAGCCCTTTATTCAAAACAAGCCAAACAAGGAATGAAACCACCTTGTCACTAATAGGGAATGTTAAAGGTAATTTTTCAAATAAGAATTAAAAAAAATCTGAATGACATATACTTTCTCAGTTGAAAAAAAACCAGTCATAATGCATCAAAACTCTTGTTACTAATAAACATTTACACCATACACTTAATTATGGCAGTCAGCTCATCACGAGGAGGAAGCAGAGGTTTTTGGCTGTTCTATGCATGTATTGGATTTTTCCTCAGATGGAAAGATCTTCCCACGTTAAGACTAAGCATTGTTAGATAGGAAAAACGATACATGTTACCTTTGGAATATCAGAGCCCTTGACTACTGTCTAGAAAATTCCCCTGGGAAACAGGCTATAAAATAGGCTATAAAATGCCTATTAAGCCAATCATACAGTTTTTGACTGCTGAATACTTATGTCACAGCAAGAGAGCAATAAAGTATTGTCTGAAAAGAATCCTAAAAATATTTCTTAAGCAGATTTTTTTCTTTTAATTAGTTTCTATTGCTTTCAATTATTGTACTCTCAGCACTGGAGGAGTAGGGGGAATCCACAACACAGACGCAGGCACATTAAAAATATCCCAAAGTGACAAAAGTACATGTGCACTTTTACCTCCTTTTAAAAACCTAGGACGCCTGATAGAGGGAGACCTGTAACATACGAGAATAAAAGTGCATACACTGATGACGCAAGAACAGTTTCCTGAACAGTGGTCACCTCCAGAGAACAGGTTACAAATGAGGGATTGAACTTGGCAGTTTAAGTCCTTCTGGGCTGAAGCCCAATGTGTGCATACCTCCGGCAGACACATTACTGCTGTCTATATATATATATATATATATAGGGTTTATTCATTACACTTCAGAACATTTTACATTTTCTGCGTAAAGTTCTTGACTCGATAACAAAAATTTGCTTAAGCAAATACGCAGCCTGCAATGAGTTGTGCTGGGAGAGAAAGGATGCAGAACCACTCTTGGTGTAGACACCCTGTCCTGGTAGGGTCTCTTGCACCTAGGCTTTCTGTTCCTGAATGGGTGATCTGCTGCACCCCAAGGACTGTGAAGGGGCTGCCTCCTCTACAACCACTGTCACCAGCACAGTAGGTGAAACCAGGGCTAGAAGGCAGTCCATGGACCAGAAGGCCCCATCCTGCCTGTCCTTCAGTTTGAGGGTTAAATAAGCTCCAAGCCCAGTGGAGGCTGGAAGCAAAATGCTCATGAGCATCTGAAGCCTTTCTTTGCATTGGCTCCCAGATCCACGTGGCAACAGATCCCAGTTTCAACCTTTCTGGCTGGCTCTTTTCTAGGTAACATTTCTAAAAGCTCACATGAATAGAATACATCCATAGGACATTCATTCCTTACTCGGAATATTAAACTTCTGTGACTATATTCTGTTTCTAAAATATCTATCTATCTCTCTATCTCTCTATCTCTCTATCATCTATCGGTGTTATTTTAAAATGCTATTTGTACAACAAAATAACAAACTCTATTATTTTACTGGATTTGAAAAGTCTTGTATGCCACAAAAACATGGCAAGGAACCTAAAACAGGCCAGCCTTACGAATGAATGTAAGTCTTCTGCTCACCTTGCTTATCAATGCAAACCTATCTTTGATTTTAGCAGCATTCTTAATACATAAGTACCATTCTTAATAACTAAAGATTTGCCTTGGAAGCACATGTGTTGTTTCACCCACATCAAGGTGGTTTTTATACAAAAGCTGTAGTGAGGGACATATCTCTAAGCCTGGCATTGTGATAGTGGTGCTCATTGTTTCAAGGAAAGACACTCAATGAAAGCCAGGGGTAAACACTCCACACAGCAACCATTCTCCAAAACGTAAGTAACAGAAGATACTAAAGTACAGCCTGAAGCATACAGAAATCAGAGAAATATTCATAGTAAGGGACGTAAACACATACAATGATCTCTGAGACTAAAATGTTCCCTTCTTCCTTAGAATTGCATGAATCGATCATTGTTTCAAATGCACTGAAAAGCAGATCTTCTTTGCCTCTCTTCCAACTTTTCCTGTAATGTGTATACGGTGAACTCAAAAAGCACTGTACTAGAATTGTGTTCAAGTACTATTTACCTTCTTAACTAAAATCATTGTCTATGGACAGTATAGCACACTGTCTCTACAGAGGACTTTTTCCCATGCTCTCTGCTGAACGTCAATTAGCAAAACCACCTCTCCATTTAAAAAGATAAACAGTAAGAGTGAACATTTTTTTAATATTGGCGACTGAATTTTTCCAGTTCAGCAAGTAGGAACACGACAGCAGCTGTCTGGACATGCAAGAAACACTGCCAAGTAAATTACAACAAATGTCTCACTTTTAGCTGAATGGAAAGTAATTTCATCTTATGTTTTGGTAAATGACAAACAAATCCACTTGAGTAGCATAATGGGATCCAGTTTCTTCACAGACGACAGATCAAAATCCTTGAGAATATACTGTAACAATTCTGCATTAGCAGAGAACGGTTACAATGACCTAATCGGACACAATGACCTAACGAGGGTTTTACATTTCTATTTTAAAAAATCATCTATGATAAAAGTAGATACTAATACAAAGAAGCATAACAGATTCGGTCATGTGTGAATACAATGCTTGTATCATTTTTAGTCATTTAATTCAACACTTAGCTTATCAGTTCAAGAGAAAACAGAATTCTCTTCAAAAGAGGATGATTTGGAACAGCTGTATGTCAAGCATAGGATGGTGTTTCTTTTTCCTTTTTTTGCACACTTGGTAACAATTATAAAGGCAACGTAATTTTTTTCAAGCACAAACACATACGTAGGGCTAAAACAAAGACCAAATGTGGTTTCGTATCAGCTGAATTTCAGTTCTGTACGAGGACAGGCATATCGATTTTATTCCTTGATGCAGAAGTTTTCCATAAAAGAGATAAAAGCTTATTTAATTCCATTTTCTAGCAGTGTCACAGTTTCAAGCTAGTTTAAACCTGCTCTACATAATGATGTAGATCGATATCAGAAGACGACAATTTCCAGTGCTTTAATCAATAACCTGTCACACACATATAGGCTACCAAAAAATGCCACTGGAACATACTGTTGATAATTTCACATTTCTTCAGCTACTAAAACCAGCAGGAGTCATGCATACACCCACTATCCTCAGCCTCTTTACTCATGCTCTCTCCTATTGCATGCTATAGCAGTTCTGAGGTTGCGTGTTTGGGGTTTTTTTTAATCTTTCAATGTCTGAAATACAGTTTTTTAGCAATCTTTTTTCAAAAGAACACATAACTTCTCTGAATTCTTTGGCTCCAGGCTTGGTCTGAGTATCCACCGAATCAACATTCTTTTAAAAGTCCCAGCACAGTTTCTAAGAAAGACTGCAGAGCGTGCAGTTCATTCTCACTGCTGAACAAAGGCTTGCTTTTCTGATGTTTTACTTCACATTCGTATTAGTCATAGTCATATCAGCCACAAATACTCATCCTATCCAGTGATCATGCAATCATGCACTGCAAATCAAGGTTCTAAAGAGGTAAAACAAAATCCTACCTTTATGTAGCTCCAAGAAACTGAGAGCAAATAGTTTGCCTCCGGCATTTTTTATTTTTTTTCTAACCAATTTAAGCTAATCAGTTCTTAGCTCTCTGATGCCACAAAAGACTTCCAAGAAGAAAGCTTCCTTCTTTGCTCTCCTAATTCTTTTTGCTGATCTTCAGGTTCTTAGCAACTGTGTGCACAGGAGGCATACTGAAATGAAATCCAACTGCGTGGTCTTCCGATTGTATAAATGCCATTTGTAAAACTCCAAGCATTCAGATGAAACGTTGGAGAGAGATATTGCACGAGCTGAAGAAATATCTGAAGAGCTAGGGATATGCATATTTCCTGAGCACCAGGACTTAATGAATAATGTATGTCAAGATGCTCAGCTGCTGGAAAGACTTGCTCTGTCAACAGCTACCAAATAAGGACCTGAAGGGGAAGCCACAAATGGTGCTAGTAATCCCTCCCACAGAGCCTATCTAGCAGCCAACAGCCTGTCACCCTAAAAGATATAAATCCACGGGGCGGGCGACATGATGTGCAGTTAATTTCCCATTGGCCAGTGCTGGGGACTCTCCTGGGCATGGGGTATTTCTTTCTTTTACGGTAAATGCCATTTAATAATGGCGTCCCCACCTGCAGCATTCACATGCCATTCAAAAATAATTGGGTTAAGGTCTCTTTCATTTCAGCAGCAGTTACCAGCTCTCTTCAACGGACGTGCTGTCCAAGGAGCTAAAATCAGTATTGTGTACGTTCATGTGGATTGCTTAGCGGTTTCCATTTTTCACATCGAAGCAAAGTATATTTTGAGGGGTTTTGTGAATCAAAACCCACAGAAATAGAGCTTATCAGGTTTCCTGAGCAGTCCGTGAGGTACTGTAACAAGGAAAATGGTTTGGCTTTTATGCAATCTAGATCACAAAATGACCTACTCGGACCATTAGGCCAGTCTGCCAGTTTCTACTGCCTTTTTATTTTAAGAGATAAAAGCAGTAGTTATTATTAAGATAAAGCAAGTCATGTATCTTACAATTCCCAGTAAACGTTTCCATGGAGAAGTCAGAAGTGAGATAATAAGAGTTCTCAAATTCTCACTGCATTTATTCAACTTTTGCTCTTTCTGCTTTGGCAGATTAAGACAATCAATTACAGCTATACATCATAGGAAAAAAAAGGGATTAATTTAAAGTGGAGTGTGTCAGTGAGCTGATGCAGAGCATTAAATAAAATATCCCACCATCTGCCATTCAGAGACCAAAACTTAAAAGGAGGGATGCATTATCTTGCACCACTCTGTGAAAGGCGCATGCACTACTGCAGCAATTGTCTGAGTCTGCTGTGTCAAAAGAAGGGAGCGTTTCCCGATATGACAATGGGCAAATGTCTAAGGACAAGCTGAATAAGGTGCAGCGTTCCACCTAAGCCCTCACTGCTGATTCACTGGAAGAAGCCGACCGGCAACAGTCACAAGGGAGGTTTTGGCTGCAGGAGTTTCTGCTTCTCCGCGTGATGCTACACAGCAACGTCAGCAACGCTAAGTGCTTGAAAAAGAATTGAACCTGCAATAATCAACTGGGCAAAATATGATATTAACAAATCCCTTCCTCACAGGAGACAAATGTATAGCACTGTGACAACTGGATACAGTCAACAGATCATCTAGCACTTAGGTATTTTCATACGTTTTCCTTAAAGTAGGGAATATCAAAAAGAAAAGTGAATGAACACGTAACTGATGCATTTTCTTTAGAATATGCACAGTTATACCTGTCCTGGACCTATTCAGGTAAATGAATATAAAACAATTACGTTTTGAAAACAGAGACGGGTTATTACAGGCTGAGAAAGGCATTAAAGTAGCCTAAAAAGTTATTTCTGGAAAATATTTATCCAGATTTTTCCAGCTCAGCTTTGTGATCATAGTTTTCTGATCACCTGCAAGAGAACACTGCTGCCCACCTACCATGAGCACTGCAAAATGAAAATGTACTGCCCCTCTCGAAAGGCAATTTAAATCACAACTTAGAAAATGGTAAAATAACAGCCCTGAGACTGCTGGCTACTTAAGAAGCAAAGCATGTGGGTATGAAACTTTGGTTGGAACAGGTAGTGCAAACAGACATTGGAAAGCCACGTTCTTCAATCACTTTTCTTACCTTGTTACCTTAAAGGCTGCTTCCTTCTTAAAACCTATTAACAACTGTCCTCAGAACCACAGAACTTGTTCCAGATAAGGAATATTTAAAATGGCTGCTATGTAACCCACACTAGTTGTTTACCCTGTATTAGAAGATCTTCCTTGAAGTTTTTTATTCCCCACCAATGTATGAGACAAAGACATCCATAATAATTCCTGAATGACAGTTTATTGTATTTACCGAAGGATGGTATTTATAGAGCTATTAGTCAGAGAATTTTGATGTAAAAACACGAAAAAACATTTTCCTCCAATGTATGTATATGTTAAAACAATTTATTTTAGATGCATATTAATTATAGTGATACTAGGAAATGACGTCTGATATTTACAGCTCATTACTAATTTGTATGGTTTTTCCAAGACCCACAGCCTCAACCTCAAAAAAGCTACCAATCGCTCTGATATAATTTACTACTATGACTTCACTGACTCAAACGCGTGCCCTCTGACTTCTGCTACCTGGTAAAGTATGAGCTTAGAAATTCATAGTTGGGAAATACACACCAGCATTGATTTACAGTGATCATTTTGGCTGATTTTCGTCCTCAGTTCTCAGGCGGGAATAAGTGAATTAGCTTTAGAGGAAGTTAGGGTGGATAGATGGGTGGACAGCAAATAAAATATGCACACAGAATGGCTGGGTAACTTCAGGCCAGTTCACAAAACATCAGCCCGGGGTAAAAGAATGGAAAAGCTGAAACACACATACTCTAGGCATTTGTTTGATAAAGAACTAAGACATAGGAATGTAATTCATGTCAGTCAATATTGTTTTAAGACTTTGAACAAAGAATCAGAGAACGGTTTGTGTCCGAAGGGACCTTAGACATCAGCCAGTTCCAACCCCCATGTCATTTTCTTGTACTGTTTTAGGGCATTTGATTCATTACTGTCTAATCTTCTGCAACAGCACTTCCCATGTTGAGAGAGGACCCGTTAAATGGGTTAAGAACCCAATTCGTGACCCATTTCTAACAACCATCAACAGGCCATTTTCATCTAATGGGACAGTTCTCAGTCAAGCTCTGCAAGACCTGAGACTATTTTATGGAATTCCAGACTACCAGTGAAGAAATGGAATAAAGTCACTACTATGAGAACTTCCACAGTGTGAAAACTTCCGGAGAACATAAAATTGGAGACGGGGGAAAAAAAAAAAAAAAGATACTCTGTCTGGATGTTGAAGTCACCAATGGCAGCCTCTCTTGTTTAGTATGTTGACACCATCATAAGAACTTAACTGCAAAGATACCCCACAATAAGGAACATGGTCCATGAGTACAAGATGGTGGACTACACTGAAGAAAGCAGAAACGCTGAAGAGTTTACAGAGTCACAACAGGACTTCTCATAGCAATACTGTGACTCTCAAAAATATGCATCTTCTGTTATACTAAATAGAAGGAGAGATACTCTAAACACACCATTCTGGCAACACCAGTGGTGGAACAGTGCATACAGCTCTAGTGTCTCTGTTTTCCTAAATGCTGTCACATACAGCATGTAGGAAAACGATTACAAATATTATTTAGGGGATGCAGAAAATGTTTTATAATAAAAGAAAAAACTCGGGTTCTTCAACTTAAAGAGATACAGCTACTGTGTATAAGCATGATGAAGAGTAAATGCAGAGTACCAGACCCGGTTCACTAGCACCAAAGAAGCAACAAGAAGCAACGGAAAGCAGTTGAAACTGCCTCAAACCAATTGAGCTGAAACCAACTCAAACTACGAACAAGACGTGGACTAACAACGAGAATTATTAAATTAGCGTACACGAGCAGTGAAATGGTAGATTCTCTGCCGCTTGATACCTTGACATCAAGAAAAGCAGTCTTTTTGAAAAATATGTTTTAGCCATATACTAGTCAAGCCCAAGTCAGTGAGTTCAATACTTCTACAGTTAACGTGCATCTGAAAGACACAGGAGAGACACTTTAAAAAGCACTTTAAAGCAACTTTAAGAATTTAAAAGCTGTGCACTCACGGTGAAATCAGGATTGCAGTGAATTACCTTCTTATAAGTGAGGCAGTAATCTTTACCTCTGTGCAAACTTCTAGAGCTGTCAGCACTCGTACATCTTAAAACTATTTCTTGGTTCTCTATAAAGCTCTGTACCATTGCCATAGTCAGAAAAAAAATTGCTATTAACCCAAATTTTATTATCCTTCAACTCAAATGTGAAGAATTTCATTACTAGGTTACTCTTTTTTTTAATCGTTCCGAGGGCGTGCAAACACACACAGATTTCACCAATACTACCAAGGTTTTCACCCCTTTACTTATCTGTCATATTGCTGAACACAACCTGCCAGAAGAACCTCTAGCCTGTAAACCACTGTAGGGCATAAAGACTTGGCAGGCTCCTGCTTCTCAGAATTACATTTATTAAACACGATGGAATAGCCTAAACTATATCATTTTTCAGATCTTTTTATTTGCAAAGACATAATACTCATGCATCAAATGAGATTTTCATGTTGCTGAACAGATGACAACATTCTTCTGAACCATTTTAAAGTAAATACGTGGTAAAATCCAGGAGCTAAGTTGTTCAATAAGGAGTTTGGCTTCTTCACTGATTTCAAAGAGAAAAAAAAACAAAAAACAAAACAACAACAACTTTCTGGTAAAATACACAATTCCGTGTTTGTATTTACTGCCCTCTAGTGATAAGCATTAGTTACAAATTTACGGGAAAACGGGAAACTTTTTTCAGACCAGAAGTCTCACAATGTGCTCCATTAATTTTCAGCCATAGCACAGCAGGGTCTTTACAGATGTGCTCTACAACCGCACTGTTTTCAATAGACGCTCCTGAGCAGTTCCACAAGCAACAAAAATCACACATTATCTTCAATACACGTTTTGGGGGCCGCTGCAATATTTCAAGAAGTAATATTCACCTACAGTTTTCTTGCAGGAATTCTTCTATATAATGACAGAGTATGGTATGCATACAATGGTTTCCAAAAAAAACCCCAACCCTGCACTAAATGGAGTGCAATTTCAACAAACATTTTACTGTATACAATATTCAGTTATATATTCATTTTCCCCTTAGTTCAACACCATGAAAATGATGCAAATTGAAAAAAAAAAAAAAAAGCTACTGTTAAAAGTTAACTTAGATCAAAGAAAAGTGGACGAGGGTGTGATGACAGCTGCAGTTACGACAGCAGATTTGAAAAGGCGGTCGCCCCAGCAGAAAGCAGTAATGAATAGCTCAGGTGGTTCTCTCTCTATCCTGCTTGGCAACTGACAGAATCAAATGTGTAACCACAATGCCGTGGTTTCTCCACGAAATTGCTCCTGTGAACAGAACCTGATGTGAACAGAAGGCTTTTCAAGTTTCTCCTTAAAAACAATGTTAAAAAAATACTTTACCTTTACTTGGGTATATATATCTCACAACACAAAATCACGACAAGTACCATGTTTTTCTGCATGTGTCAATGTGTATCCACAGCATATACATACAAGCATACTATAGTTCCGCATCACAATGGGAGAAGATGTGAAACAACAGACCAGAATTATTTATACCTCTGGCCTGCAAACGCTTCAAACAAATAATCTGGGTCAAGGCAACATTTTTTAAAACCGTGTTTAAATTATTGCAATGTTAGTGGAAACACCTACCCCACTCAGTCAATCCAGCAGATTTCTCAACAGACACCAAACTGTTTTGCTCAAAGTTTCTCTCTCTATCAATAAAAGATGCTGGCACACAAATCGTATGTGTGCTCAGCTTGCACTGGACACGAGCTCAGGGAACCTGGAGCAAACTGTGAGATTTCATCTGTTTCACATCTACTCGATATGCAAAAATCCGTTGTATTTATGCAAGCTATTTAATTGGCACACTTCTCTTGCTGTTACTCCTCCAATCAACTTTGCAGGGAACAATCTAAAGTGAAGCTTTCAAAACAGTTCTGGAAGAAGCCTCACCCAGAGAGGGCCCTGACCTGGTCTCTTTTATAATGATTTGTTCCCTTGCAACACCCTGGCAGCAATCTGTTCGCTCTACAATAATCCCTGTATATTACAGAAACCATACTTTGGATGGAAAAGTGGAAAATAAAATAGAAATTCTTTAATTATCACTTCACTTCCAGGACTCACCCCAACACACCTCTACCACGAGCTGCTCAGGCTTTGCTGTGACCACACCTCAAGACCAAATAGTTCTCTACTCTATCAGAAGACCCCCTCTGGCGTTCCAGCCTCCTGTTAAGAAGAGTCCTCTCTTGGAAGAGCAGAACCAAGCCTCGTTACATATGGAAGTTGTTACATATGGAAGGGAAAAAACATTTATTCCCTTAATGCTTGTATTACGTAAACTGTATATCTGTGGTGACTTGGTCAGCACAGTGAGATAGCCAGAAAAATTCACCAAGTAAAAGAAGAAAAACAAGAAAAAAGCCAATCACATGTAGGACAAAAGAAAAAGACAGGACTTGCTCCTTAAAACTGCATCCACAGATGGCATGGCAACTTGTTCTTGGTCACATCTTTTTGTCCATTTTGTCTTAGAGACTACTGTTGGGTAGGATCTGCTACTGCCGTTTCTGGTCTTGCTCCTCCATTCTTTCCATAACACGTTTCCACTCCTGCCTTAGGAGCAGTGGCAACCAAACAGCCAGAGCACTGCTACCACCTGCACTCCTCCTCCTCATCGCCAACAAAAACGCAACCTGCCTCTCCTCTTCCTCCAGGCAAAGCGCGGTGAGAAAGACAAGTGGAAATCTCAGCCTCAGATACAGCTGCACAATTCAGCTTATACCACATTTTGTATTTCACTGAGCTGCTGCTTCTCTGTCATGCTTTGAATCTGGACATTTTCCAAACAACATATTGATACCCATTCCCCACCTCCCAAAGTGCAGCCCCAGCCAATGAACTCTTTGTCAAAGCAACTAATACATAAAGCTGGCAAGTTCTGCTTAAGTGGAGTCTCAGGGCTGCTCCTGTGCTCTTCCATAGTAAGCTCCTACGCTTTACAGACACTTGAGCATGCTCTACAAAGAGCAAAGAATCAAAAATAATTTGACTCAAAAGACCACTGCGATCTAGTGTATGCACCTCCTTTACGTGGCTGTACCTACTTTGGGGTACTTGTGCCGAGACTTTCAGTCCAAAGGCACTTAAGTACATGTGTCAGAGGTACTGCAAAGACACAACACTTCAATAATGCACCTAAAATTATGCGAGACCAACATTGAAGGAATGCTGCTCTTAATAAAATATATTGTGCCAGGGAGATAGACGTGGTCTTAGCTCCAGCTAACCGCCCATGCTCAATGGCACAGGAATTCTGACACCTTGCAAGTGTTATCCCAGCTATGGCAACTGCAGATGCCTTTTCTACAGCTTCTTTGCATGAGCAGGATTTACAAACTACATCATAAGGATACTCATATTACGGGATAGGAACACAGTGAAGTTTAAGCCTTTTCCAAGACAATCTGCGGTAATCCCATAAAGGTATAAACGCTAAAGAAGATGATAAAGGTGATTTCTTCTAATATCAAAATGCTTCTCTGCAAACAAGTACTTTGTCATTTAAGTATTGTGAAAAGAGAAACGGAATTTTTCTTCTAAAATACATTTATAGGAAACTTTAACAGTTCCCTTCCTACCGAATGGAAAACATTTGGCTTTAAGCATATCTGACAATTTTTTTTGCCTTTTCCTTGCTCATATCGAGTTAACATTTGCCTAGTTAAAACACAGACAGCCACGTCTGACAGACACAGCAGCTAAAATGTAGGAGCAGAAAATTCCAGCTTGCCACCCGTTACAAAGAGGAATACTGCACTTACTCCTTGATCACCCAGCAGACCTCCTGCAACTCTCAGGCTGTTACTCACAAACAACGTAAATATGTCTAGAAATTAAAAAAAACCACTTTTTGCAATTTCCCCCTCCTTTTGTCATTTATGGAGGTTTTTTCCCTCAACACGATTGTCAATTTGAGCTAAGAAATAGGTCTGTAATAAAAGGAATGTAAAATGCAGAAACATCTGAATAAGTTTTTATATTTTTATATATGTATATGCAGCCTGCAAGTAAATACTTACCCCATAAATACCCACTGTAGCACAGCCACAAGAGGTTTGCACCCACGTTATGCATTTCTGCAGACAGCTAAGTCTAACAAATGTGCAAAGAAGAGCAATACTTCACTCACAGACTGCAATGGCACACTCAACCTAAGACTGATACAGCCATACCGGCAAAAAATGAGCTTTGCAGGTACTGCCGCTTCACACACAAAAACTGGCTTGCTATGTAAGGACAAAAAAAAGCTTCACTGGTATTGCTGGATTAATCTTACTTCTCCTGTAACGTGACATTCTTATTTTAATGAGGTGTTCCTAACGTAGACCTGGCCAAGCACATGCTTTAGCAGTTCATCAGAAATCTTGCTGAATGGCTGCCATTTCACATTAAAAGAAATGAGTCTTTTAATCTTTTTTTTAAAGCTACAGTCATGCTTAACATACATACTGTTCCTGTGAAAAAGATAAGAGTAAATATGACTTTTTTTCTAATTCTGATACATGTGAAAACCAAATATGGATAGAACTATTTCCTATCCTTCTAAATACTACTGCTCGGTTTACAAAAAAAAAGACAGAAGGCAAAAAGCCATGCTACGGAAAGAAGCCATGAAACCACAGACAAAAGCAGAGAACCGGGGACTGACGAGTAACTGCTAACACTGCCACGAGTCCAGTACAGCTTCGATATAAACACATCTTAGCCTGTAAATCATCCACAGTAGATACCAACATCTTGAAAGCAGGCTGCAAGTTGTTTCATGCAATTTTGTGGTTTCAGGCTCCAGTTCTTATTCAACCACGGCTGTTGTACTCCTAACTAAAGTGCACGTGATAGTGGCACTGTTCTTTCAAGGAAAAAACTCAGCAAGGGTTATTCACCAACTAATATTCATTCTAATGTGTCCTTCATACCTTTCCTTTGGTTATTTATTTAGGCACACTAAACATGCTCTAAATCTACACAGATTCACAAAAAAATAAGATCTATCCATCCAGAACAGGAGAAACAACCAGTCCATCAATTACACCCTTGTCTCATGCATACAGAGAAACACACAAAAATGTAATGCTGCTTTTTTTTTGCCCAAGTGAGTACTTCACCCAAATGCTTCTGGGTCAAATTAAGCAAACAGGCACGAAACCCAAGTGGCTTCCAATCCCACAGTCAGGTGTACTGTGAGGTTGGCTTTACCAGTTCACGAGAGAGATGGGGACAAGATGACAAAAACAGGCCAAAGGCACATCTGTAGCCTCCTGAACTGCGCACTACTACCATGGGATTTAAACCCCTCTGACAAGAGATTTAGTATATGCACGAGGAAGCTGGTGGCATATTCCTGTTCCCTTACTCCATGCCTATTGATACCAGCAATCCGCCTCTTATCATCCGTACACACAGGAGCCGAGTATCTCTTCGGGTGCTGACGTCCTGTGTCCTGGTGACAGCGTCCAGTGGGGTGCTGCTGCCTTCAGATGGGACAGAGCCATCGCCCCGCTCCCTCGCCTGGCGCTGGGCTGGCCGGCCGCGGGTGCCTGCATACCTGCCCGGGGTTCGGCAGGTTCACACCAGGCCACGCTGGGGAGGCGTCAGCTGAGTGCTGGTAAGGACAAGTGACGCATTCCTGCCTGACAGAGAACACTCCTCGCTGCCCCATGCCAACACGGACAGGTTCCTGTGGGTTTGGCAACCCTCCTTAACCTCCTGCTGGAGCAGAGCAGGCGAGTGCTCAGGCTCAGCTGGGCCACGTCTCAGCTGGGCAGCAACCAACAGCTGACAGGCAGTTGAAGAAACGGACTGTGAGCATCCTCCATCTCCAGCTACTGGAGCTTCTACATACCTCATCATTCGTAACACAGACATGAAGGAATACACAGAGGATCAGACTTGCTTGGGAGAGCATGCCCTTGGAAACTGAAAGCATGAGGAACAACGACCGAGGGTCACGAGATGCAACGGGATGCCCAGTTCTTCCACGAGCGTAGAGCTGCAGCGTCACTCCATCCTGTGAACATTTTGTTCCTTCCCACCCCACACCATGGACTGTTGCGAGACAGGGGCGTTCACCCAGAGCCGCTCTCGTGCCACGTGGCTCACACACCCTCCAGGCTGGACCTGCTTCTTGTCTCACCAGCTCAAGAGCCCAGGGCTACAGCCAGGAGCCCTCCCAAACATGGCTGGCTTTGCACTACTTTTTCTTTAAGGTAGCTACAGGGAGCTGCTGAAGCACATCTTCTGCACCTATTAGTCTCCAATACAGTCTCATTGAAACAGCTGCAAGGATTTTGTAGGAGCCTTTTACCTGGGGAATTTCACTTCTTGTTACAAAATGAAACTTACACCAAGCAAAGCACCAAGATTATCTCAAGTCACACAATACATCGGAGTATAAACACATGCATCTCTCATTAACTTCATAGAACTGGATTTCAGGTGAAAGGCACCCTTTCGGTAGCCCTCCACCTTTATTTTTTTTTTTTTTTACACTACTTTTGCATTATTCACAACTGATTGTTCAAAAGTGGAAAACATGTTTTATGTTAATTTTTCTGGAAAAATAAATAGTATGGAATATACGACTAGATATCAAGGTTTACTTGCTGCATCAATATACTCATCCCACAGTAATGTTACGGTGGGTTGCTCCTGAGCAATCCCAGTTTGAGAAAGCACCAGCAAATTGGTATTTACGAGGAAACAATTTTACTGCTAGATCAATATTTCCTTTAAAAATGCTCAAATGAGCTCCGTATTTAGCAATTTCCAGTATGTACTGTAACACTACACAGTAATCACCTTTTGTAAACAGTGCTTTTATTCATGGTTTATGACCAGAGAGTAATTTATGTGTAAGGATGATTAAATATATATTAGTAATGAATTAGTTAATATGCTTTAGCTTGGATAATTTAGGTCACTTACGAACTTCCGTAGCCTAGCAAAGCATTAAAGATAATTTCATTTGAAATGTAAGACCTCTGTTCAATCACTGACAGCCCACAATCACTTATTTTCTTTTCTGAACACTAACCTGCAACGAATCCTGCCATTCATGCAAAATTAGAAACTAAAGGTAGACTAAAAATCGTGAAAATTACATCACGTACTGAAAACTGATCAGGTTCCACTACCAAAAGAAAAGTACATCATTGGGGTATATTCTCTGATGGAACTTGCAATATGGATACAAAATACACAGACATTATTCAAGTAAAATATTATCTATTAACCTTTCATTATCACTATCAATCCTCTGAAATAGATACTTTACAGTCTCTATGAAAATCACTCCTAACATCTTAAAAATCAAACAAAATTAATACGCTATAAATAGATATGGCATCATCTTCATCTTTGGCTTCCATTTTTATTAGTAAAAAAAAATGCTGGGAAAGTTTGGCAGCTGTTTGCCCGTTTACACATTTAAATACAACGTCTGGAGGAGCTGGAAAAGCCCGGGGCAGTGCATGAAATGCTGGAGAGACCTCAGAGGGTGCAGAAACACATCAGTTTATCCATTTAAGTGGGGGCTCACACATGTGCACAAGCCCACTTTTGCCATGAGAAGGACAGACAATGTAAAAAGACTCACAGTCTGCAATTAATTAATCTTCCTCCAGCCCTCCAAAGTCCCAAACTCTTCTACTAACTCTTTATCAAAGAGATAATGCTGCTAACTGAAACTGGTTATGGACTGATGTAGGAAATTTGGACTCACTAACTCTGCCAGGCATCAAGTTTTAGTTGAATCTGAACAAACTCTTCAAATACCCCCGGCATTGGGATCGATGCTCTAGTACCACCTTCCAGGCCCTGCAATGCCATTCTTCTGCTCAATCTCCAAGCCCGAGAACAAAACAAGGGAGTAACAACTGTAGTTCATCTGGACCAGACTGCATAGTTACCTAGGGTGTTTATGTCTCGTCTAAGGCAAATTCCATTAAAAGTTACTTTGGATGTAACATTTGATAACTTCAGCGGATATTAAAGTTAATTTCCATACCCACTTCACAAGGTTGATACGCCTGTCCTATTAATTAGTGCTTAATTTAATGCTACGTGTAAAATCGTATTCCTAACTGTTAAAAACCAAACATGCTGCTGATTTTGAGACTGTTTTCTCAGCCTGCATTCGGTGATGTGAATTCCCAGTATTGCCCAGTCCACTGTAAGCACAACACATACTTCTCCTGACTGGAACAAACATTTGCCTTGTCTATTGTTTGGTATAATGCTGTACTAATTATCTGACATAAAAATAACAATCTAAATACACAAAGTCCCAGGACTTGATTAGAAAATTTTCCAAGAG
Organism: Pterocles orientalis; assembly: GCA_011057875.1. Classification (NCBI taxonomy): domain Eukaryota; kingdom Metazoa; phylum Chordata; class Aves; order Pterocliformes; family Pteroclidae; genus Pterocles; species Pterocles orientalis. The sequence continues at coordinate 30,194 of WKFP01011774.1, forward strand.
CAAAAGGATGATGAAGAAAGCTGCACTATTCATCCAAGTCTGCGAACAGACTCCCTGAGGTCCCCTGGTAGACAAAATGTACAAGCCAAAATGAATCTTATCACTTGCAGTGCTGCCACTCACAAGCCCATGAGCAAGCCACCCAGCAGATGCAGCGCACATCGCCATGACTCTTGCTGCTCAACAAAGCTACGGGCATCTGCAAAGGCAAGAGACCATCGCTGGGCAGGATGCGGGGTGAAAAGACAGATTTGGGGAACGATTAGAATCATGCAGAGTGTGTTATTTCACAACAGTCAAGACACTGCAGAAGGAACCAAAAGAAGAAAACAAAACCAAACCCCAGATGACTCCTCCCTCAAGACCTATTAGGAGACAGTTTTGAACTTAGGCATGCTATTCAAATAATGGGGTGTAACAAGATGCAAAACCAACACCTGTCCTCTCATCCTCCACCTAGGTCAGCTAAGCAGCCTCAGTCTTCTACGACCAGGACATTTGTCAAGCTCTGACAGTAACTGCAAAAGCAAACCTAAAACCCCTATGTGCATCAGCACGCTTTTATTTATACCCCATCTATAAAATCTACAAGACACATGAACACAAAAATAGTATCTACCTGGAAGGACAAAAAAAAAATCACCACAACATAGTTACTACATTATTTTTCTTCCTGCAGTTCTACTTTAAACTACAGCAGACTTTTGGTTTGTATTGTTATATCATGCCTATCACCAGTCTAACTTTCACAGCTCCATGAAACAAAGATGAGATTACCGATGTATATTCCGGACCACCAAAGAAAAATCATTACTTAAGTTTTAGCCCCCAAATGCCAAGATCCGTTTCTGCAGAAGTTTTCCACAGCACTTGATCTTATTGTATTTAAAATTCAGTCACCCCATTTTAGAAACCAAGTTCTGTAAGCAGGGATGTACTGAAAGCTGTGCTAGAAATGCCAAGCTCTGACTACGTACCGACCAACTGCACCATCTCACAGTGAGGATCTTTAAAAGCCCTTCTGTAAACGAAAGCCTCTGAAATCTTTTCAGCAACAACCAGAAAGAGCTGCAGAAAATCCCTCCCAGATACAAAATGCACACATTTGTTTTCACTGATGCTAAGAAAAGAGAAACAAAGCAGCTAATTACCAAATTATGAAATGCAATCTTACCTGGGTCCAATATTCAGACATACAAAACTTTGGCCATGCTCCACAGGACAAGAAAAGCACAATCATTTTACTGAGAAATCTAAGCTCTGGGCTTTAAAGTTTATGCATCCAAAGAGATATTCTATGATTTGTCAAACAGTTCATCACATTAGCATTTCTCAGGAGTTAACATGCTAATAAATTTCCCAGCTAAAGTTTCCACTGCAAGTGAAAAACAATTTCATTTAAAGACTCTCACATACTTCATTTCAGATTTTGGTTTTTGCAAGCTGTCTTCTTGCATGTAGTGTGTTTCAAGAAAACCTCTGACGTGCACACACAGAATAGCTTTGTAAATCCAGCAAAGATACTTTCTGGCTTCTTGTTGAGCCACGCTAGCCTGCATTTACTCCAAAATGGCACCCTCATCCCTGCTTGTTGCTATGGCCACACCATACGTCAGGCTTGCACTTTTTTTCCGGACCTGTTTGTTTATGACAGGCCTAGGTGCTTCCTATTATGGTGCCTGCATCAGCACAGCGGGCATTCGCAGCAGCAGCGGGAGCCAGCCGCCACCGCTGGGGTTATCAGCATGCAGCAGAGGACAGAGATGCCGAGGAATCCGAGCATGCTCCCTGCAACACCACACACAAGGGCCGCCTCGAGACACGCTACACGGTGTGCAACTAATGCATCCAGATGTGGCTGAAGAAGTCCTTTCAACTCTGGTTTACCGTGGCAGCAAAAGCTGAACATGGGTGAGCTAAGGCTAGGAATGGAGAACCCCAGGGAACCATGTTTAGAAAACAAAATAAATACTGAATTTTGTGAGGTCTCAAGTACCAGTCTGCCCCCTTGGTTCTGAGATGCTGCTATTGAGCATCAAAGAGGCAAGCATTTTAATTCACATAACAAGAGTACAGCAAAGATCATCTTTACAAACCTGCTCATCATTAACTTACAAAAGTAATTCTAGTATTTTATAGCTTGTTTTGTTCATTTCAGCTACTAAACTGAAAACATTGTGTTTGTTTCATGTGTACTTGCACCGAGGTCCCTTTCTGCACAGGGAAAACATGGCCAAAACCAAAGGTATCCTAACGCTCACATTGCCCATGTCTCACTTCTAACGTACCAGAGCTTACCCACCATACAGCAGGAAATAAAGTTGCCAACACCACATTTGTGGCAATAAGGCTTACCAACGCTAGACATAAATTCACTATACTGCTGACATACTCAGAGAACTCCAACCACCTGCACACCCAGCAGTGGCAAAACTTAGAGCCCAGTCATTATCCTTCAATATCATTTGCAGAAGCGCACAGCAAAGCAAATCTTGTCTCTCAAAAAAAAAAAAGGTTATCAAATCTTAAAAAAAAAATTCAAACATTCCTCATATTTGTCACTACTTATCATGGCCCCAGTAAAGTTTGGCAAATTTCAAGCACAGAAAATACGCCAACTGGTCAAAAGATTGAATGCATAAGAAGTCTATTTTCTAGTCCATCCTGCCCGTTTTTCAGTAAAACACTCTCAAAGGTGTTCAAGTCCCCAACATCTACTTGGCAGCCTACTTTGCAGTTGTTTCTGCTCTTCAGACTGTTTCTCGCTCCGTTAATGAAACAGCACTATCTTCCCCTTCCTTTTGTTCTCACATTAACCCCCATTGTGCTTTCTGCCTACCATTCCTTCCTGAGGGACTTGCACTATATTTGCAGAATGCCAAGGATGAAGTTTGTGCTGAAGAGCACAGCCAAAACGTCACCTTGGGTGTTTACCCTTTCTTCAGACCAGCTCTAAAAACTACCAGCTGCTTCCTTGTGTCAGTGAGTACACATGAATCATATCCTCACTTTGCAAGAACTACTCTTCATGTAGACCACCCTGTGAAGCCCAAATGGATGGTTGATGTACTATGAAAATAATTGTTTCTACACATAGGAAACTTTCAGGGTGCGGTACCTTTCCGTTTACATTTTACAGTGTGTAACATACGCTGATACTTGAGAAAGAGGAAGAAAAAAATATTTGGCACCTTTATTTCCCATCCCTGCAGTTAAAATAACTTTTTCAGACCAACTGGTGCAGTGCTGCCTTCCTGAACCTATTGACCGGTATCAGCATACAACAAGAGAAGGGTTACTTCATGATAAAATTCCACCTCTCCACATGGTGGTCCTCCTCTTAAAATTTGGTTTACGGTAATTAAAATATCAGTTTTCTTACTCATTTTGCTCTTGGCCATTTGAAAAGACACCTGTCTTGGGTCAGGACCACCACCACGTGGTCGCGACCCCCACCCCTTCCCCCTCCCCTCCCGGTAAGATGGGAAAGGGTAGGAGAAAAAAAAATGGAACCTCGTGAGTTGAGATAACGACAGATTTTTAATAACACCACACAAGGAAAACAAAAGGAAAGAGAATATAACAATAAGACAAGGTATAAAATACAATGGAAACACTGATACATTGAATATCTCACCACCGGGAGCTTCACAAAACCCAACGGCCCCGTCCCCCAAGACCCGGGCATGACGTCAGCATGGTATCGAATATCCCTTTGGCTACCCACCTCCCAGCTTCTGTGAGGAATTAACTCTATCCCAGCTGGACCCAGGACACACCTCTGTTACAACTCTTCATTCTGAACTGCAAAAGTCAGGTTTATGAAAATGTTAGTATGTCAGCTGGCAGCATGAGCTTGCCTGTAATTCTGGGTAAAATTATGGCACTAAGGCTGTACAGTCAATCTTGGCCACAAGAAGATCAGATAGCCTGCTTGAACAGGTCCTTTCAATCATGTAAACTAATTCAATTAAAAACCACACGCCATTAAATCCATCAAACAATAAACCTGGCCTTTCGCATCTGGGGAATATGACTGATGTAGCAGAATGGTTATGAGGTTGCAGTTAACCATACACATTTCCTGTAAGGTCCAGCTGTTTAGTTTAGAACAATGTGAACACTGACTTTCATTTGATTGCTTTATACGACTTTGAAACACTTTATATGTTTATTCAAAAGACAGCCTTCAGGCAAAAAGAAAGTGCCACCGGTTAGCATACAGTGCTTATGAACACCGGCAAACGAAAGCTACCATTAATACACATTAAATTAGTGAGGCAGAATGATGGAGGAGCTTGAAAACCAGCCTGGACTAGTGCACATTAAGGTAATTGCTGCCTCATTAACAGTTTGCCAGTCTAGAGCTGATGAGAGTGGATGGCATTCCAGTGCTCAGGAAACCTGTTAATGAGTGATCTGTCTAGCTGAAAACCGAACTTACACATGAATGTGTGCAGTGGGGAGCGCAGGGAGTCCTGCCACTGAGCTGTGCCATGCATACACTAACTGGACAGCACAGCTGGACGTGTGGAAGTGGTAGCAAGATGCTCGGAATTATGTTTCCAGACTTGGACCACCACAAACACATCTTAACTGCTCCACCCCAGGTCCCCAACCTCCGATACACAAACACTTCTGATCTGGAAATCGAGTGACATGAATGCCATGGCATAGCACTGTAGCATAGTGAAGCCAATTTTTTTTTTGACATAACTCGCAGTACAAGTAAATGAAAAAAGGACCTTAAAGATCTGTGTTGTTTCACAGGCGAAAAGGTAACTCAGATATTGATGCTATGTGTTTTACATTCTGGGCTGTTTTAAATAAGCTACTTTTTGTACAAATTAGAAACTATCCTTCACCAAGAAAGATGCACTATTACCATGCAAAACTACATACGTACATTAACTGCAGCTCTGATAGTTCTTATCTGTAATAAAAGATCAAAATCCATCAAATTTAACTGGAAGAGATGCTTTCAGTTTAACTTTCCTTTGTCTTCTTGCTTTCCTTCCCCAAATAAAACCAATACCAAAAATGCGTCAATTAGCAGCCTTTCCCATAGCAATTAAGAGCAGAGGGTTTATTTAAACATTGTCTTGCTGAGGGATCTTACAGAAGTATGCAGTCAACACAGTTTCATTAGCTGATCAGATATTAGCAGGTTACAACTTAATTAATAGAAGGAGCAAGCTGTTTAAATTTTATTTGTAGATAGTCTCGTAAACAGTCCCTGCACATCAGCTTGATTCGGTGTTGCTCCACAGCTTGTGACTTATGGAAGCTGATAGTATTGCCCGTGCAGCTCCTTTTCCACAGCTGGAGCACACAGGCAGAGCCCACAGCAGGCAGAACTTGCCCGGGCGCAGCACTGTCTCCCTTGGCTGGAGATTCAGAGGAAGCCGCAGTCCCCATTGCAGCACAGCTCCGCCACCAGGCAGGTAACCGGGCAGCCCCAGGGCAGCAGCAGCCCAACTGCTCAGAGGTGAACCCCAGCCCAACAGGCAGGTGCTGGCACTGCTCTGCTCACATCCTTTCAAGGCAGGATGAGCAGCATCACCTTCTATCGCGCTTTAGCTCGCCTACATTAAGTTTTGCCGCTACATGGGGGACTGGCTGCAAGTTAACTAGATCTGGGATCAATTTCTACGGAGATACACTCTATTTCAAAAAAAATAAATCAGATCATGACACATCCATCCATAATACACTTTATTCTATGGCAAGTCTCCGAAACACGGAAAGTTTTGGCAGATGATACCAAAACTCCTCCTAGCATGACTGAGACAGGAGAATGGTTTCGTAGGGCAGTCTCTTTCCAAGGCAGAGGCTGAACTGACGTTTCAGCAATCACTACATTCATTGTACCAAATCTTTATATAAAGCCGAAGCTGCTTCTTACTGGAAACACAAAATCTATTAAAAAGAAAAGAATGGCCACTGCCCTCTGAAATGCTTCATACCTTACAGTCTAACCTTGACTACAGCAAGCACGCTACTATGGAGGAAATGCAGGAGTTCTTGGCTCTAAATACCGTCACAAGGAGCCACAAGTACCGAAATACCTATCATGCCTCTCAGTAGCCATGAATTTCACCTTTATTATTAAGCAAGAAGTTACAAAGTACTCATGTCCCTGAAGCCTTTTCCAAATAAAACCTTTCAAAAAAAAATCAGTATTTTTTTTTAAATACCACAAAAAGACACACCAGCGTCTGCATTTCACCTTTAAATAATTCATCTGCTGGAAAAATTTCATAGTTGTCAAATTGTCTATTATGAAAGCAAAGTTATTCCCCCACATCAAGTTCTAGTTACTTTGTCTATATTGTTCAGTGCCATTATACTGAAAAGAAAGAATCTTTCATTCTGAGGCATCTCCTATAATTAAAGAGGCTCCAAAAAGGGCTGTTTGTCTGCTGGTATGGACCATTTGCTTGTATTTGTGGAAAAAATTATCAAGTTACTAGTGACTGGAAAGCTACGCAATCCTAGAAGCAGCCGAAAAGTGTTAAATCATAGCAATCCTCAGAGAGGCATCGTTGCTCTTACGTAGCCCTCACATCCAGGACTGTTTCAGAAGCAGCGAATAAGAGATGTATAAATCAACTTGTTTTTTCTAAAATCTGAAATACAGGCTGAATCTGTGAGACGGAGGGTTCCTAACTTGTTCTGAAACCTTGAATTGCCAGTGTTCTTGATATCGACCGTAACGGGTCAACTCCAGGCTCCTTTCTGCTGGCACAGAATGGGACAGCCTGTGCGGTGTACTTCGGTTTGAGAAGAGCCCTGACCAACAGCAGAAGGGGCTCACCCCATCACCCATTAAGGTGTTTCCAAATTGCAAATGCCTGCCTGTCGTGGCCCAGGGAGGCGAACATTTGCCATCGTTTACCCACACGAGGAGAAGAGGCTGCCCACAACGCAGACACCCTGAGCCTCACCCACCACATTTGCTTCTTTCTCAGCAACAGACCTACAACTCTATCACACCGCCAAAGCCCCCACTTCTTCTCATTTGACAGCAACCCAACAACAACCCCTACGGAAGCAGCAAGCGTTTGCACAGAAGAGATTCAGCCACTGCCAGACTGGCTCCACTACTCCATCCACTTGCTTCTGAGGAGACGGAAGTGTTCATAAATGAGAAGGAGGGGGTGGTGTAAGTCATGCGCACGAGAGCAAGTCTCATCCGTTACCTCGCTGCAGCACACCCTTGCGCAACACAAATGATTTAAAAAACCTCTAAAACATCACTCTGCAGTCTGGAAATTTTCACAAGATCATTTGCCTGTACAAGCATTTCAAAGCGCACCTGTGCCTAAAGTTAGATGTCACCATCAGCAACCTAGTACCCAGCTAAAAACTGTGTTTTTTAAACACAGATATTACTCACATTTTAGTTTATCAGAAACTGACACAGGTTAGCGTCTCCGGAAATCGGAACAGTTAAATACAGGCATCTAATTATGCCTTGGGATCCTGTCTTTAGTGACCCAAACTGGTGAACTTTTTCCTAAAAAGAATTTATTTCTGCTCAAGTAAGCACCATCCAGCAAAACACAACAGTGGAGCCACAGTCTGCTGACATTAGCCAATATTAACAGTACATGGTATAGATAATCAGAAACAAGCCTGCAAAAACAAAAGACATTTTAGTTGATTTTGCAAATATAAGGTGCTTCTTATTTGTTTTCTAGTTTTGGAGCCTTTCAGGAGTTTACAGGGTTTCTAAAGGAGTATGAGGATGAGAAACTTTCTATGCTCTTAAAAAGAAGCATTGTTAGTACATTGTTAGAAGCATCTTGTTAGTACCTAATTCCAGAAGCTGGTAATTCAAGAAAACACCAGGCACTGCAAGATTCATAACAACATAATGACAACTGACAACACTTTTAAATACTACGTCCTTTTGAAATCAGATTTATTTACAAAGTACGCCTGTGGGTGCATCACAGACCTATCCATCAGTTACTTCGTCTGGGATGCCTCCAGGCACTTGGAAGACGGCTTATCGGAGGGATGGCTGGGAAATGCGACATCATCTGGATATTACAGTCATCCTGGTGCAACGATGGCAGCCAAGCATCACGGCTGGCTTCCTACACAGCCAACCTGGAGCACATTTTCAGAGTTTTGGGGGTTACACTTACTGCCACAACACGCCAGGGCTCATCCAAAGCTTGTAGAGAGCATCCCGTGCCTACTGCTTCAAGCAACTTTAAACAGAGAGAAAAAGGATCTTTTCGCTTATCTGTGTCATCCCACTTTCGGTCATCCAAAGCTGTGAGCTGCTACGTCACAGACTGCTGCTAACTGAGCACAAGGGACGTCTCTACAGAACAAATACCCTCAGACTGGGATAAGCTAACGCGAGTCCTACGCAGGCATTACCAGCGCTAAGGGGATTCCACGCAGACGTAATCAACGGTTCAGACTGCCAGCTCACTGGGCAGAAAGGAACTGGAGACGAGACTTACTCCCTGGTCTACTTGAGGCATTCAGGACACACAACACTGTTTCCTCCCTGGATTTTTCTCCTCTACTATGGTAGCCTTTGCACAATGGGCAAGAGTTTCTACCTGGTGCAGAACCCAGTTCTTATGCCATCCCTTATGTCCTGCATCTGCTCATATAAACGAGGAAAACTGACACTGGCAAAAAATGCTGTTACACACAAAAAAGGGGGGCAAATAAATACGGGAAGTAGCTGAGAGCCTGGGGAAAAAACCCCAATCAATCAATCTTGCAGGCTAGTTCTTAAAAAACCCAGAGAAAGGGAAAAAGGGAAACATGGTGAGAAGCCATGTTCTCTAACAGCAACATTCCTTTTCCTGATTTTCTCTTCTGATTTTACAGGACTTACTCTTGGGACAGAGAACTGGGTACTACTGAATGTTCATCGCTGCACTGTAGTCTAGGTCCCTAGCCTGGAGCAAAGTTTCTCTACTTCAGTTTCTGTATAAATTAAAACAGTATAATTCACCTATATGCCTCACAAAGATATCACAGCTTACAGTTTTATTATAACAGGAGGAGCTGTATAAATGCCGAATTCATGTTAATGACTGGGAACAAAATTATTCTTTAGAACAACCTGTTAACACACCTAAAACTAAAATCCTCCTGCACTGATTTTCTCACATCTCACGCCATTTTTCGATATAATTCTTACCAACCTTCAGATTAACTATGATAACTAGGGTTACTGTGTAGCCTGCGTGGATCCCTTGTCTGCAAGACCTTGTGTTGGAAACAACAAGACGAAAAACTTTTTCTGGATCACATTTTCCTGTTCATTTGAACAAACACGTGTGAAGAATATTTACACTGACACCTATGCAAACAATTCCTTCGTTCAAGAAAAACATAGTATCAGATGTAGCACCTTTGTGTCTACTTAGGGACGCAAGGCAGTTATCAGGGGTTTATTTAAAAAATAGATTCTCTTAATGTAAAAATCTGAATATACTTGGCAAAAATGTAAGATGCATTGACTCGCAATTAGTTGTCTTATTCTAAAAACATCTTGCCCTTGTTGTTCATAAAATACACCACAAATCCCAGCTGTTTTTGGCAGGTAATAAGTAAATACTTGAAGAAAGTCCAGGATCTTGTGAAAGAGTGGCTACACAGACATCATAAGTCAGGGAGCCAATAGGTGTTTAAACTTGGTAGCAAGGGAAGATCAGACCCTGCGTGTTGGTCTAACCTCACTCTCTTTGAAAACAATATCACTAAACTCAAATAGTGCCAAAACAGACTCCAAGAGTTCATAACTTGTTGGTACCTATGCTGTACGCCCTGAATCATGAGATCTTTCAACTGGCAACAAACCCTGACAACACAGTCCTGAGAACAGGGCAATGACGGGAGATCACTCTTAAAACAGTGATTTAATTGCTGCTAAGAGTCTTTAAAGACTTAAACCACACAAGAGTGCAAACAGCCCACATCTTACAAGCAGGCCGAGTTGAATGTGGACTTAAAAACAGCAACAAGAAACAGCAGCTACTTGGTACGGGCAGTCACAGCAAGACAGCAGACTTTTTAGGGGTCATACACCGAGTCAAAACCACTTATTTTCTGACTTTAAAAAAAATCCTAATTACAACTAAAATGGTTAAAGGTGCTAAAATATAGATCATCAGCTGCTTTTGCAGACATGAGAGGCAAAACCAGACTATTTAATTAAAACTTTCTTCTCTCTTATTGCACATGTAGCTCCCCAAATACTCAGAGTACTGGTTGATGACAAATATAAATCCTGAAGCAAGTCAGCAGGCTTATTAATTTGGTTTTAAAAACTAGCTCCAGAAATGGAGCTACATATTGTTTGCAAACCAAAATCACAGAGGAAGGTGCATTTATGAACGGAACACGTGGAAACTGTATTTCAAGCCATAAAACACTCAAGCACACACAAAACAGATACCAGGAGCACAGAGCTGTGAGCTAACACGCATCTTCAGCTTCCAGGACAGCTGGGAAGGGCGCACTCTGTCTCAGAAACACACCTCCGGATCTGGGGGTCTACCGTGACTATCGTGACAGCACCTCGGTTCCACGCATGTTCGTTCAGAACCAATCGCGTTGTGAGAGCTGCCAGAGTTACTACTTACAACTAAATTCAACCCGCAGCTCCCCTGGGATCAAAAACTGCCTTTATCACCTTTCGTGCTACTTGCTACAGCGTTTTCTAGGGAAGATCCCTAGTTCGGAATGGGATGCTGTGAAAAGAAAGAGCAACTGAAGGGATCACCGCCAGCAGCCAACAACAGTATCTTTCTGTTTCCAAATGGAGACACACAGGGAAACAGTGTAGCCTTCCAAAACCGGCACCGCTCCCACAACACGTCCTGCAATTTAAGAAAACCCCGCATAAACCACAGCAAAAGCCTTTCCCGCACCCAGGCCCGCATGAGGGCACTTCCCGCGGCAAGTTTCGCAGCCCGGGGCTGTTTCACCCTCCTGCCGCCCCGGGGCGCACGGCCCGGGGGGGGCCCAGCCGGACCCCCCATCCGCTCCCGCGCCGGGATAACGCGGCCCTCGCGGGCGGCGGGAAGCAGAGGGACGGCGGTCCCGGGGCCGCGGGCTCCTACCTTGTTCGAGGCCATTTCGCTGACGGAGTGGCGGGTCTGCAGGGTCTCCAGCTGGTCCAGGCACCAGTCCAGCTCCTCCAGGGTCTCTCTGGCCAGTTTTTGGTAGGCCTCCTCTGCGAAGAGACAGGGAAAGGCGCGCTCAGTTCGCAGGCGTTTCACAGGGCTAACGGCGAGCTCCAGCGGCTCCATCCTCCGCTGCCCGGTGCCCACACGCGAGCGCCGCTCCCTCATATTGCCAGCCCGGGCAGCGCGCCTCTTCCCCTCCTCGCGGCCACCGCGGCGGCCAGCACCGGCACAAACTTTTTGCCCGGCCGGCCCCGCCGCCGGCCTCGCCCCGCCGCGCCTCTCCTCGCCGGCCCGCCCCGGGGCTGCGGCAGCGCCGCCTCTTGGCGGGCAGCGCCGAGCTCCGCGGGCGCGCAGCGGCGGGAGGCCGGGCCGGGCCTGCGGGCGGCGGGGCGGCGCGGCGCGGGCGGGGGGGATGAATCAGCGCGGCCGCCAGCTGCGGCCACCGCGCTTCCTGTTTTCGCGGCTCCGCCGCCGGCACCGGCTGCTGGCGGGGACCTGCCGCCGCGCCCCCCCGGCGTTTCACACCCGCCGGGAGCCCCGCAAAACCCGGCGCGGAGCCGGCCCCGCGTGTTCTTGCCTACCCGCAGGGGAACCGTAAGAATCAACGGGTTCATGTCTGGAAAGGGTGGGGAAGATGTCAAAACCCGTGCAGGTGCTCGGGATAACGATGACCCGCCGAAGCAGCAGCTGCTAACGCCGTGTTCAAATAACCGCAGGAGCTTCCACTCCTGTGTGTACACGAAAGCGTGGCACGTTGGAAATGAACCCAGCGACGGTATGGTTTGACCAAAGGTTTGGATGTCACACTGGAGCTGTCTCAAAACTCGCAGAAGTTTCATTTACAGAGGGCAAGACGTTCCTCTCTTCAATAAGTCTCCAGCAGCAGGAAACCTGCTGGTATGCAAATAAATTCAGAAGAAAAATCCCACATCTAAATTGCGAGCCTCACCTACAAAGCCTGGCTATTTTTTTTTTCTGAGGTAGATCAGAAGGGGAGAATGCTTCCCCACACTGGGAGCTGAGTGAGTTTTAGCCCAGGCACGCTGCCTTGCAAGCTGTGTCTCTGAAACACCAAGTTTTGAAACTCCTGGCACGTGTGCTTCTGGATCCGCTACAGGCAAACATAACTCCAAGGCAGAGAAATGTTTGTTCAGCGGGCTTGTTATTCCCACCTAAAACATCTCCCTTAACTTGTTTCCCATAAAACTGACCTTATTTTCAAGATGTCAGGCAATTTTCAAAACAACCAGGCAAACAACTAATTAAAATCCTTTTTAAACAAAACACCCCAGCATGGACTACTGCCAAATAGCTCAGTGCACCACTGTTCAACACCTAGGACACCAGAACCACATCGCTTTACGTTTCAGAGCACACGCTGAAAAACTTCAGGTTCCTTCCCAGCTGTTAAACTTTGCACACTTGTGGCCATTGCAAAAACAGTCCACAATTTTGAGTAATATCGTTCACCTTTGGAAAAACGTAATGCGAGAAGCAGTAGTTTGGATTTAGATTAATCGGCAGAACCATCTAAAGCAGTGCCTGCCTGTATCATGATTAACCTGCCACATCCCCACTGAATCGTAAACACTGTCTTTCAGACATGTACTTACTATAAATGCTATCTGGTCCGAAAGAATTCTCCTGGCAAATAAAGTCAGGATTTTCCAGGCTGCTTACCCATCAAAAGAGAATCTCTGACGTTCTGCAACACAGCAGACATCACAGCGCACTAGTTCTTGAGCGTGACTGGTTTACTGACCTCACAGGACAGATTTCACCAGGACCAGTACTGGAAATAGGAACAACTTTGTGTGTAATATGTTTGTAAGTTAAGGGCTTTTGATGAAGCAGAGATGTGGCTGTCACATGCATAGTTATCTGATGACCTTATACAATGAGTTCATTGAGGATAAAATGCATAAAGAAGTGAGGTAAAACAAATCTGTATGACAAATCTGTGTGATGTTGTTCTGCTGCTAGCCTGCAGCCTGCCCTTCAGCAGTTCTTGAAAATCAGATACGAGGAAACTTGCGCTTTTCTTCACAAGAAAACATTATCCCTTCTAATACTTAAGAGGGTAAGGTTTGTTCTGAGAAGTATGAAAACAACAAAACAAACTTGAGGAATGCCATATGCAGGTAAAAGCAACAAAAGGCTCAGTTTGTTATTTCTTTTGAAACTTATTTCTCTTCTTATCCGTGCAGCAATACTATATATTACCAGGAGCACCTTACATTCAGGAATCTCTATCTACTATCCACCTTCCCAGTGCATCTCAAAGCACATTAGAAACCAGAATCCATCACTCACAAGGAAGTCCCACCACCCTTAGGATGTTTCTCACCATCTGTCGTTCCTGACTCCCACACTTCAAGAGTCTGTGGCTGCCACAGGACCGACTGACCACTCACACTAAGCACACTTCTGATGGCCAACACTAGCCTAAGGACTCAGATCACAGAGCCGTCCGGCCAGCCCTGATAGCTTAAATGGAAATAAAAGGGTTTCAAACTGGTGACAAAGTAACCATCAAACAAGCACTTTGTTCCCCCAGTTCTGAAGGGCAAAACAACTACAGGAAAGCATTTTTTCTAAACAGTAGTGAAGCTCTAAATTTGGCCCACGCTTTTGTTGCTACCCAATGTGGTGGAAAATATTGTCGAGGTTAAACAGCTTTTCAGGTATAACAGCCCTTCACCACTCAGCTAAGAATAAAAGAGTAATTATCAGCCACGCAGCTTTGACAGCCTCATAACACTGTTTCTGACCTCTGTGTTACCTCTAAAAGGAGCACCCTGTAATTATTCCCAGCCAGGTCTGATTTACTAACCAAGTCTTTTGGTACAGGCACGTGATCAAGCTCCCCCCCCCCCACTCCCACCCAATGATGAAGTCCTAGAACAGATTAACTTCTGTAAATGAGAGAGGTTTTGCCATTTCAAAGTCACTTGCCGTGTCTCATTAGGCCTTAATAAGAGGTAGAGAAATAGAGTGTAACACCAGTTGCTTTATCAATTTGCATGTTACCTATGCTTTTAAAAAAGGAAGTGCCAGCAAATGTTCTCTTTACAGTCCACAGACTACTACAAACAATTCCACCGCATGTAACTTTCACTACAGTACGTAGGAAAAACAAAGGAAAGACATAGGAAAAACCAAGGAAAGACTAGCCGAAAGAAGCAGCTCAGCCATAACCATTTGTCACTGCACACCTGCTTTTTAAAATGGTGTTCTACTCTCTGCTTTTATAAAAGACTTCATTCTTAGCACAACTCCTAGCACAACACCAGAGTACTTGCATTCACAGCCCTATTTGGGAACAGCCTCTGCTCAAAATTTTCAAAGGGGAAAATAACTCTACGGCAATAATTAGGGATAGCCTCCACGTTACTTAACGATTCAGCATGATTTTCATAGACGGTGTCCTACTATTCCCCGAGAACAAAAAGCAACGCTAGACTTTTTTTACTAGTGCTCAAGTCTATTTGTACTAACCTTTTCAGTACTTCAAGAAACTTCAGCACAGCAGCAGTAAAAAGTAAGTAAAGATGCTTCACAGTTATCCACTCGGTTGAGACTGAGTGATGCAAAGGGCCTGCAAAAGAGTTGACTCGGCAAGCGCACAGCCAAGGGCCTTGGCGGCTGTGTTGCCTTAAAATGGGAGTGTCTTGGAGGCAAGAGAAGGGCACTGCCACGTGTGATCTAGATAGGCTCGGCATATGTACTGGCTTTTGGGGACGCAGGCAGCTGGAAGCAGCTCCGGAAACCTCCAGGCTGCCCTAAATGAAGATGTGCTGAAGATCTACTGTGAAACTCAGACCCTGGACATCTTCCCTGAATTTTCTGAGGGTCTTTTTCCTCCTCTACCAAGTATAAAAGCTTGAAGGTCAGAGCAACAGAATTGCTGGACCAAGAGTTTCAGTTTCTCTTACTACTACAGCGTTTTAAAAAAATCCTCTGTGGTTCAAACTAAGAATTTTACTGTAAATGAGGATGTTTGTACTTAGAGCCTTCACTGACAGCCTATATATTGAAGTGACTGACATTTTAGTCCATGTTGGCACCTTCTGTTAAACACAGCCACATCAACACTGATTCAGTGTAGAAATAGCATCCGTTTTCTCAGTCATTCACTTGACAACTGAAAAAAAAAATCATTTTGTTTCATTTCAATTCCAAGAAAATCGGAAATATTGTGACTTAAATGAGCTGTCTTTGTGGAGTGTTCATATGTACTACTGTTGATTAAACGTAATTATGAAATACATTTTTCTTTAACATCTAGAAATTTGTGGGCATCCCTCCACAATCACAAGTGAATCATAGTACTCTTGATCAGATTTTGGAATGAGCATCTGGGAAGACAACTCAGCTGCAGGAGGTTTCTCAGAAACTGTTTTGATGGTCCCACTCTGAACACTCACTTTCTTCCATGCCAGGAGTCTCTGCAAGTTTCCACTCTACTGAAGAAAAATCCTTTGTACCAGTTAGTAGCCTTATCCATAGACTGTGTCCAAATGACCAGGACCAGCCTTCTTTCGGGATGTCATGAGTCCCCCCGTGTACTGATTTATGCAATGCCAGTAGCACTAGCCTAAGGTTATGGAAACTGCCTTATCTCCTCGAACAGAGAACGTAGTAACCTCCAAGAAATAACAGGAGCAAAACTATGAAGCCCAGTTATGCACAACTCATCAAAACACTTCACTAGACTTCTGTCATAAAAAAGGACCCCATAAAGAAAAACACAAACAAAACACACATTAAATGAGGATCTAAGAAAAAAGGTGGGTTTTTCCCCCCCAACATATTGTATTTCTCTCATGGTCTCAGAGAAATCCACATATGCCATATACCAGTGTCTCTGTACCCTAAGAGTGGATTTCAAGGGCAAAGGTATGAACAATATATGTTTATAGTCTAAGAAAACCAGGTAACTGTAAGACTGGAGACACCTACAAAGAAGTTATTGGGCTCTTGGAACAGAACTATTATAGTTAGTTCAGAGTAAACGAGGCTCCTAAATACAGAAGAACTATATCATTAGGTTCTCAGTATGTAGTTCAGCTCCACTGCGTGGAGATGGGGATGTCACTTGTGCTGGCTTCCTCTGTTTTGGCTTTTTTTCTGTTAAACATGTGGTCTATTTCTTGGAAAAAGCTCTGGAATGAAGTTATTCATACTGATACAATTTGTTCTAAAGTCTAGAAGAATTTCTGTATTAAGTATTTGAAAATTCATCATCTGAAACACTCTTGCAATGCTAGAGATGTACAGCAGACTATCAGAAAGTACCTAATTGAAGCCAAGCAGGAAAACACATATTCCGTACATACAGCGTATTTAAATAATTTACTGCTTTAATGACAGAGCAATTACTGCTTCAATGACACCAAGATGTTTGCAGTGTGACTGTTTAAATCCACTCTTTGTTCTCATCACAAATCGAGCGAGGCCAAATAAATATTATTCTGTTACCACACATCCCTACCCAGTGCTCCCTTCCCCTCTGACTGCTTCAGCAAAGCACTAAAACGTTCCTTACTCCACTGTCTGTAAGAATCTCACAGAAGGACCGCTACCGCTCACTCACTGGTGAAAAGAAGTAAGCGCTTCCATCAAGCAATCAGCCTTGCTCAGCACAATGAAAAAGAGGAAAGCTCTTGATTTTCAAGTAGCAAAGTGTCCTTTGCATGCATTTTTATTGCTTTCGTTTCATTAACACACTGCATTTCAAGAAAATGTCTGTTTCTTTTTTAAATATCTTTACAGTTGTAACTGTGTTGATTCTGTACTGTGAGGCTTGTGGGCAAGGAGTTCAATAACGGATGCATTGCTCAAGCTGCTTTTCTTTTCCTATTTCTTGCATCATACAAAAAATATTTTGGCTAGGTGCAAGGATGTATCCTCAAGATCAGTTCCCACTGTAGCTGTAAAACAGTTTGTCTCTGAGGCAGATCCTGCTGTTGATTCAACATAATGAGAGAAGCAAGAGATTTTCAAAGTAGGAGAAAATTAGAGGCAATGGGCACAAACGGAAACATAGGAGGCCCCCTCTGAACATCAGCAAACACTTTTTTACTGTCAGGGTGACTGAGCACTGGCACAGGTTGTCCTGTGAGGCTGTGGAGTCTCCAGGCTTGGAGATCTTCAAAAGCCCTCTGGATGTGGCCCTGGGCAACTCGATCTAGCTGGTCCTGCTTGAGCCAGGCGATTGGACCAGATGACCTCCTGAGGTCCCTTCCAGCCCCAGCTATTCTGTCATTCTGTGATTCAATCAGCAGTTGAAAAAGTAAAAGCCATTTTGGCAAAAAGTGGGTGGTTCAAATAGACACGCCGTCACGCTTGTTGTTCTGGAATAGGCTCTGACCCTAGTAGAAGGGACCAAAGGATATTACACTGTTCCTATCAGGATTTTGCTGCAGAGCTCAGCTCATATCTATTATTCTGGGCATTATGCTGAAAATAGGAAATACACATCACTAAATTTCTATATGTAAAACTTTACTGTTCAAAGGACCTACTAGCAACCTTGTTTTCCCGGTTTCTTAGAACATATGATCAGAACACAAAGGCATAGCTCAAGTTTCTGTCAAAAACCAATACAAGCCCATCAGAAACCATCAACTTCACTTCCAAGCAGATTACTGCTGGTTTAGTCTGAGCTGTCTCCAAGACCCAGAAACTCTGTTCCGTCACAAAGTCTTTGTTACCAACCGAATCTCAAAAAACTTTACAAACACATATTCAGAAATCACTGCAGAATAAAATAAAAATGAAGACATCTCTAAGAGCCAGAACTAACAAAGTTTGCTTCCCTAAGCATTTGTGTCTCCTGGTTGATTTGGCTTCTAAACTTTGCGACACCCAACGGCGCAGCCTGAGATGACACTGTATTAAAAAATTACAAATGCCAAAGTTTAGAAAAATCTTCAGATGGTCTTTGCCAAGGAAACCTCAATAAAATTCCTGGTATCTGATAAAATGGGAAAGCCAAATGAAAGCTTTCCAAGAGTTGAGGCATTCATATTGGCTCTTCTCCATCTAGATCCCCTGGTGTCTAGTAAGAAATGTGTCTAAGCTGTGGTTTGTTTGGTTTAATTTCTTAAAAGAGAGTGTTATTAGGGTCCTCTCTAAAGCTGCCCATTTTTACCTAGTTTATATTTAACAAACTTCATAAATCACTACCTCGCTATCAGACTTGGCTAATAGTGGCCACTAAGCACTCTAAAAATGTCCTGAGTGTTTCTGGTGGTAATACTAATTTGAACCAGATTTGTGTGATATTGACAAGAAAAACTAAATGAACTGATGGCAAAAGAGAGCAGCTGGAGACAGGCTTTATCTACCCAGCTGTCCCACATAATCCCCTGGAGATTCCAAAAGAGAGAAAACCTCC
Source organism: Pterocles orientalis (assembly GCA_011057875.1). Taxonomy (NCBI): domain Eukaryota; kingdom Metazoa; phylum Chordata; class Aves; order Pterocliformes; family Pteroclidae; genus Pterocles; species Pterocles orientalis. The sequence continues at coordinate 48,767 of WKFP01011774.1, forward strand.
TAGCCTTGCCCCAGTTGGATAGATAAAGCCCGCACTCTTTCCAACAAAGCAAAAGGAGAAACACAGAACATGCAACTTCATTCATCTTCACTCCTGAAAGCAGAAAAAAAGGGCAGCAGCAGCAACAAATGTTCCTCCTTCCCTTGCATGAAACTGTTCTTCCCGTCACACTCAGCAAGCTGGGGTGTACTTACCTGGCACAACCGGGCGACACTTTTGCTCTCTTCCCCAAACTAAGAACGCAGGCACCAATAAACTTTGATTATAACTTCAATATGAATTTAGTTTTTAATGCTTCCTTCTCAGGTCAAGCACTGTCTGAATCAGCCCTTGGGCTAGCAGCACACTCCAAATCACTGGACTCTTATGCCTTACTAAAGATAACGGGAAAATGTGAAGTTCCTGTCTGAATAGATACACTTGACGGACTATTCCCAGTGAGTATGTACTGAATCAGACCCTCACTCTGCAAAATCCACAGATCATCTTCTGCATCTCTTGTAAAATACCATGCTTATCTCTGACGCTGCGGAAGTAAATAATCTTTTTGCTTACAAATTATAAGACTAAGGAGGTGGATAATAAGATAATTCTGACAGAACCTTGACTGTTATCATAAATATTTTTATAATCTCGTTTCTTTCAGTGTCATTGCTTACTAATGTATCCAAAATACTATTATAGTACTGCCCAAGAGCCCCATTCAGGCTAGATGTCACTAAATAATAGGTGGTGCAAATCAAAACTGTGGGTCTTCTCCCGTGGTTTTTTATGCACAATCTCACTTCATATTTATCCTGGTTTTAAAATAATACTGTTTCCACTGGTTTGTTTTTTGCCTTTTGTGGAGGAACAGAAACACTTCTTTTGGAACTCAGATATGCCTCACTGCTATCAGATTTATGTCACAGACAAGAAACCTGCAGTTTAAACTGAATGAACTGTTTTAGTCATACAGTTTCTTTACACCGGACAATGAGTCAGTCACTACTTCTGCTACACTCCTGTGTCATATTGCCTCAGGAAATTATCCTGGAGGCTACTAACCCTCGAGCTGACATTGTGAGTATCAGTCACTGTTTCTGTGGCCATGAAAAGGCCAGGCTGGGAGAAGGTTTGTTTTGGATGACAGGTAGGCAAACGTCATCCAGCAAAACCACAAGACAGCTCAACATGCTCCTCCATGCGTCAAGTTCAAAACTCAACAAACACTGTGCCAGTCTTTTCCTTACAGCAAATTTCAGCTCTTTCACAATATTCGTTAGCAGTTCACTACCCTGAAACCCACAGAAAGATTTTTTTCCCTTGTATTTTGCTTTAGAAGCCCTGCACCAAACACTAAGCATTGATTTATGTGGTGCCACACTTTCATATTAACTGATGACCTGCCCGTGATTTGTAGACAAATTAAATAAAAGATCAAAAGTAGGGTAAGAACAAAAAGGTGTAGGTGAGATACATTACAGTAATGATTAATCTACCTCATTCTAGAGCTTTCTTTCTTTCTCTTTTTTTTTTTTTTTGAGAAAGGTTGCCCAGCATGACCTTTTCTCTTCCCGTGGATATATGTCCAAATTAGAAATGATGAGAAAATTTTTCCATTCCCAATGATTTTTTAGATTTGAAAAAAAAAAATACATATATATACACACACATATCCTACTCTACAGAAGGGCAGGTTCCGAAACTAGTTCAAAGTTTATTTCCTTCTTTGTGGTTTTTTTTTTTCCTCCTCCTGAAATGCAGTGAAAGAAAATATTACCCTAAAATAGTGTGATTATTATGCAACTGTCCTGGAACAGAGAGAGTTCAATATTTTGTGCTAGTTTCCCACATCCTGTGTAAGCATCCTAGCCCTGCAAATGATCAGTATCTCTGTGGTTTGATTCTTTACTTCACTCCTATGAAGCGGAGTAGTTGCAAGAGAAGATGCTGAGATGCACACCACAACTGCATTGTTTGAGGTAATTCCCCTTCCTCATAATCCTGAGGATGGGGAGATATTTCAGCCTTGAATGTCCCCGCATTGCTATTCTCATAACACTCTCTAAGGAATCTCAGAAATTCCTCCCAGAGTATACTTCGGTGGTACTTGTACGCTTCCACAAAAGTTTTTGGGTTTTGAAAATCATTATTTTCTAGTGAAAAATAAAGTATGACCTGTGAACATCTGAAGAGAATTGATGATTCCTCATCAGTGCTGCAACAGGAAGCTTGGCACAGTAAAGAATCAAAAACTTCTTTCTCAAAATGTTTGACTTCCTAAGAGCAAGAAAGAGCACTGTGGAATAAAGATCTGTACTTTCTGATTCAAGTCATCATTAAAAGCACATTGTCCTCAATCCTAGGACACTGATCTATGCAAAGAGCTGATTTCAACTTGTGAACAGGTTCTCTTCCTTTTTTTTTTTTGAAAGATGAGGTTTATTAATCATCTTTTAAAGCTTTTTTTCTAGGTGAGCTAGAGGTGTCCCAATTCCAAAACATTACAAGACTTTCTCATCTACATGGGTTTCACAGGAAACACGAGAACATCCTAAAGAAACACAAAACCCCGTGTTTTTCACTACAGGTAACTTCTTTGTGCACAAGCCTGTAGCTGGATCCTGTACCTCTGTCCCAATATCCTACACAAGAACTGCACTGTCTCTTCTAGGATACACAACCCAGCAGAAGTTCACAGGGCTAAGAACAAAACTATTAAAGTTCTGCAGCTCAAGGTCTGAATATGAATGCAGCAGGAACATACAGACATTGCAGAAAGAGAGAGTAATCTATTGTCCGGGCCTGGGAGACCTGGTAAAATAAACTGTGGGCTTTCTGCCAGCAGGGAGGGTTTATTCAAAGGAAATCTCCTCTGTTAAATGCTGTCAGGAAAAAAAACAGCTTTTTTTCTAATTCAGATGTAGTCTATATTGTTTATTCCCTTCCACCTTCTACTAATAACCTCTCTAAACAGAGAAGTATTTTGCCAACAATTACAAATCTTTTTCCACATTTAATCAAAATTTGCTATAGCAAGCTTGACGTTAACAAAGACTATTTCTTGTTGAAAGTCAAAAAAGAATCATTCAGGACGACTGGTCGTTGCCCAGGCCACGACAGACTGGACTGCTGCAGTTGCCAGCGGGTCCTTGACAGTAGTGCTGTGCAGCAATCTCAATTTTTAAAGCAACTTGAAAGGGGCTATGATTACCTTTTGAAAGAGAAGCAATTGTGCTTCTTTAAAATAAATAATAATGGTGTTGAATCTAATAAGAACTTTCACGTAGCACCTTCCTTTCATGATGTAAGAGCAGATTAACAAACCGTAGCTACATTATATCAATTTACATTACATTCATCTTTACAATCATCACTGACACACAAGAGTGTGCATGGCATTTACAGGTTGGTACAGTGCATTGTACAACCGATAACAAAAAGCTATATAGATTATAGGACCTACCTGAAACTTCAAGAGCACTTTAGCAGTTTAATATTTTAAACTGCCAGCCACGTGACTGCCTACTAACTACTGTAGCTTAGTGTTGATGTAGAGGGAAGGACACCAACTCCTGATTTAGGAGCACCTTCTCCGGCTGCATGTTCCTGCATGCACTGTGTCCCAACATGACTCTGTATTTCCTTTGAGACCTGACAAGTTCAAAACTTCTGGTAAAATGGTTTTATTCTGTTCGGCAAGCCTTGCTCAGTCATCAGCTAGAACCAGTTTCAAAAGCACTGGTGTTTTCTTCATAGCATTTCAGCTAATTTTAAATTAACTAGATTTACATGTCTGGTTTGACAAAGCAAGCGGTGCTGTGCCCCAGCAAATCAGCACTGGCTTTTTTGTCTGGGTTTTCTTTTCCAGAATCTATTTAGCAACTCCCATGTTATGGAAAGTTTGTTACAGAATCAGAATCACAGAATCACAGAATCACAGAATCACAGAATCACAGAATCACAGAATCACAGAACTATAAGGTTGGAAAAGACCTAGAAGATCGTCCAGTCCAACCATATCCAATACTTCCCAACTAAATCATATCCCTCAACAC